>JAULLF010000012.1:1772238-1799738 GCA_035668175.1 Sarracenia flava
CAGGTGACGCTTGAAAGTAAGAAGAGCTCAGTATTGAAGAACCAGGAGTTTAAGCTATTTTATTTCATTTCATGTAAATGTCTTTTTAAGATAAGTTTTTATATTGAATATTGGTTTTATCGTTTTATGCTCTGGGGATATGTCAAATATAAATGTTTTTAATAAAAGTCTTTTACCTTCAGATGCGTTCAATGAGTTTTATACATTGCATGGTTATGAGATAAGGTGATTAAGGAATGTAAAGAGGCCTTTGGTGGGCTTTGACTCACTGGCCGGTCACGGACGCCATGCCAAAAAAATGGGTCGTGATAGTCATAAATGTTGCAAGGGCTGTCACCTTCAAATTGAGTAGTGAGTATTCTTTCTACTCAATTCTTGTAACGAAACTCTAATTGAAAGTAGACTCAAGCCTGTTCTATCTTTTGTTTTTTGCTAACGTTTACTGTTTTAGCAATGGTTTGTTTCTGTAGTTATAAGAAATGAGCAGTTAAGCTGTCACTAAACGTATCTTGCATGGTCCCTTCCTTCCTTGCAGGAACTTGTGTTTCTACTCTTAATCCAAAAAGCCTTGTTGACTTATCTTCCCGAACTTCTGTACAGCCGCCCAATCAAAAGGGCACTGAGAAGAATCGTGCACCGTTTTTTCCATTTGTGATATGTTTTTCACAGGATGACAGTGGCAGTGATTCTGAAGAGTTCAGACAGTCAAAAGCCCCCGAAGCTAAAGGGAATTCACTTACAGTGGGTGGAAATCGAAGAGCACCTGCTTCTTCATTGCCAAAATCACAAATACCACATTGGGCTAAAAAAAATGATGCCACATCAATACCTAGAAAAGCGTCTTTGAGCCGCTCATTTGTCTCGTCAATGGCCAAAATAAATGGAGCAAATTCCAGGAATAGTGGATACTCGTTGGTTGAGCAAGGATCTCATGTCAGAAATTCTAATACTCTCCACAAAAAGTTAACTGGCATGGATCATGGAGGTGACCAAAACATGCATTTCAACAGTAGTAAACTTCAAGACCTTCGCCAGCAAATTGCAAATCGGGAAAAAGAATTAAAGCTTAAGTCTGCACAACAAAATAAGGAAACTGGTTTAGATTCATCTAGGAATTATAACATCACAGACTCAGACAATGATTCGGTTAGGAAACGCAGAGTGAGTTCTGCTGGATTTGTACCATTTGACCAGATAGATCTAGACAAGAAGAAGCGCCCTAAAATCAGTGAACCACATCGAAGTAGACTAATTTCAGACATCTGGAAACAAACATCTCTTGTAGGACCTGTACATTCAGTGGTCATATCGGAAAAACCCGTGCTGCAGAATGGTGGTCAGCTGAGCATTACTGATCTTAGCCACCGAGACAAAGAGACTCCTCTGGGGACAATGCACTCAGGAGCCGTTATAGAGAAGAAGCAAGATGATACTTTGGGCCCTCTTTCTTTGGGAAAGCGATCAACTGGTGTGAAAGGAGGTGAAGATGCTTCCTACTCCTGTTTAGTCTGTCTTATATCTTTCTGCCTAACTTTGAGGTGCCTGACTAGTGTGCTTATGGCTGTGCAGGTGCTGATGACATCGTGAATGGCAATCAATGTGATCAGAATACTATGTCAGATCCTTCTATTTCGTCAAGGCAAACTGAAAAGATAGTTAATAACCCTGCTAAGAATTTCCCAAAGAAATCAGTAAGTTTAACAGCCATCCATTTACCTTAATTAGGTTCTCCTTAGTTAGGTTCCTTCCTAAAGCATGGATACTCCGAAAGTGATTCTGCGCAAGTATCAATTACGTATCGAGTACGCCTGAGAAGTATTCAAAAATATATTTTATTTTATTTTTTCAATTTCAAATATGTTTTAGATATGCCCGGATATGAGAGAATATACACGGGATACATTTTGGATACGGATGAGATTTTTTTTGGATACGTTTCAAATTTTTCTATTTTTAAAGATATTTTTTATTTAGTTGATCTTTTGGTTTTATTGTTATGAATATACTGCCATCTAGATATCTTTTTAGGCTTAAAGGGAATTTTTATTTATTTATTACTTAATTATTCTTGACTTGGATAGTTAATCAACGTTTCCAAATAAGAAACAAATGAATTAACTTTTGCTTTTAGTTTAGTTTTATTAATAATACAATACTACAAACTGTAAAAAATATTTTTTTTTATAAATGTATCCTAACCGTACCTGTATCCTACTTTTTATTTTTGTTTTTATTTTGTCGTATCAATGTATCCGTGTCGTGTCGTATCGTATCCATATTCTATGTCTGTATCCATGTTCGTGCTTCCTATCTGGAAATTGATCTGTCAGATCCTTGAGGAGTGACAAACATGCTTGTTTTAAACATTTTTGAAAGACTAGCCTTGATTTGCTTACAACGGGTGTTGTTGAAGGGGGTTTTGTACTTTTGGAAAGAAATTTATGTTAATGGGTTATGATTTTCACCATTATTTTCGATATCTATAGGTTTGTTAATATATTAACCACATGCTATAATGCATGGCTGTGCTCCATGTGTAGATGCTTGGGATTGTACTTGTCGAAATGCAGAAATGTTACATGGTTGTTCGTTTCTGTTTATTGGCTATGGAGTAGATTCAAGGGTTTAATTATAGTTCCCAATTTCTCTCCCATGCTTCCAATAATGGAAGCAAATTATATATGCATGCTTATATCATCCTTTGCAGCGTCTTATAGGAACCTAGCTCCCCATTTATAAAACTGTTGTCAAAATTTGTTTCCTATCAACTAAAGAAATGTAATCGGAAGCACATGGTCCTATTTTTTCTGTAAATATAAGAAACATCATCCATCTTGGTTGTAATCACAACTCTCCTGTGTTGTTGTTTCCTTTTACTCGCCTAATTGAAGCTGCGGTTTTTTTTTTCTTTTTTTGAACCATATAGCCCTAGGACACAGCCTATTCCACAGGTTATCCAGGCTCATCTCAGTATCAAGAACACATTCTCTCCTCCTTCTGCGCTGATAATGCGTTCTTGTTTTATTGAGCCTGTCATTTGATCCAAGCAAGTTAGTGCATGGACCTTTTGCTTTGATATCCGAAATTGCACAATATATTGGATATGAGTGGAAAACATAGAACTTGTTATTGGAGTTGATACAGATCTGTAATTTGTTAGTTTCATGGAATTTTGGTTTGTGGTTGAGATCTGTTATTTGTTAGTCTCATGGAATATTGGTTTGTGGTTGATTTTTGTTTGTTTTGGCCATTCACAACTACAACTATTCCGTGAGGATTAAGTACAGGTTTGGGAATTTATTTTAGACTCGATTAATTCTGATCAGAACTTCTTCATGCTGCACTTGTTTTTGTAATTTGGTTTAGTGTTGCAACCCATCTTGGTTTTTGATATGATATGGTTTGGAAGAAAAGAATGGTGGCCTGATTTATTTATATATTTAGTAATAGGGTTATTTTTGTAATTTTGTATTTTCAAGGTTTGAAGAGTGTATATATAGGATTCAATTGTCTCAGTTGAGAGGACGAGGCCAAGATGCGAGAACTCGGGTTATTCTTTTCTTTATTCTTCTTCTTGTGGATTCAAGGCCCGTAGTTGACTCTAGGTTTTTCCCCTTTCTTTTCCCCTTCATGTACATTTCAAGACGTACTCTAAAGTCTCTCGTTTCCCAACTCCCTCCTATATCTTCCAATCTTCTGTCCAATGTATTCAAATACGAATTTTCCAACGAAGTGCGTGGAGTTCAATTTGTTTTATTTTTAGGTTACATCACTTTTCCTAATTCTCTATTTGGAAAATGTGACTACTAATCATGTAGTCTCTTTGTCGAAATTGCACGTTAAATAAGAGATTTGATGCAATATGTGAAGGGATAAGAGATGGAAGACGGATAGTGCAAAAGGGCCAAAACCCTATGACAAGGTCACAACCTTAAACTTAACTTTTCTTAAATTACCTCTGTATAATATATCAAGAGAGTCTCTTATTTATAGGCTTAGAATACTAATTTTAGAAGGCAATTAGAATCCTAAATGAAAAGAAAGTAAAAATAAAATTCTTAAACTAAAGGAAATAAAATAGAATCAAAATTTAAAGATAATTTAAAATAAAACCTATTATTAAATATTTAAAACAAATTACAAACGAGCCTTTGTGTTTTGCATCATTTTCCTCCACCGAGAAAAATAACTCGATCTCGAGTTTTCCTTGAGGTGACGAACTCTACGGTGCCAAGTAATAAAGTATTTTGGATAGATGAATTGTGACAGTTTTGTTCCATTCTATTTATTCTAGATCTTGAGACAGTTGACAAGATCCACGAAACTTGATTTGATAACCAAAATAAATTCTTCAATTCAAAGAAAATCATATAGTTCTTGCTTGACGAAATCTTTTGTTGGTTGGACATCATTTAGATGGGACAAGTTGAGCACATTTTTAATTCAAGAGACTCTTTATTTAATGAAATCGTATCCTGCATGGGAATGTCTTTCTCTTCAATGGTTGAAGAAGGAATAGAATCATTGACTTTTTAAGACGAAGTAGAATCAAACTTGTCTTGGTCCCCATTAAAATATAGAACTTCTAATTTAGAACCGTTATCTACCCCAATTAATTGTGGATCCTCTACCATACCTTGGTCTACCAACATCTGTGGTGGATAATGTTGGTAGCCTTTTTTGGTTTCTTGTCTTTTAAAAAGATGACTAATGTTGCTCAAATGTATGTTCTATCTTTCAACATATTTTTTTATTTTTTTTCATCTCTTGTAAATCATCCAAAGCCTCAACTTTGGCGGTAAAAGTGGTTGGGGAAATAAAGGTGCTTTTTTAATGGGTTGGAATTAAGTTGCTGAATTGGTGGAAATAAACGGGTCATGAGACGAGTTATAATAATTTTATTGGGCTGAGTTGGTTTTAGTGGTTAATGGGTAGGGCTTGGGGTTAGGTTAAGAAAAAGGGATGCGCCCTTATTTTTTAAGAGTTGGGCTTAAGTTTGGATTTAAAGAGGTTACAGACAAATGGGTTGGGTTTTGGTTTTTAAGTCGGGTAACTAAATCAGGTCGGGTCAAAGGGTTGGAGTTGGAGGGGACCAAACTTGGGGCTTCTTCCTCATAGCCAGCACGAGGAAGAGAGGGGGCTTCTAGGGTTTCAGAAGGCGGCACACGGTGATGGCTAGGATGAGGGATGTGCTATGGTTCAGGTGAGGAGGGAGAGGGTGCGCTAGGGACAAGGGTTTTGGTGAGGAGGGAGGGGTATGCTACAGTGTCGGCGAGGAGAGAGGAGATGTGCTAGAGTTTCATTGAAGAGGGAGGGGGCAAGAGTCAACGAGAGCGAACGAGGAGAGAGAAAGAAGGTGGGGGTGGATGGTTGTGGTGATATCGTGCTCTTGCCAAAAACCAGAGGTTGATGACGACAAAGTGAGATTTGGTTGGATGCCGATGAAAAGAATGGTATGGCTAGAGATTGTGTTGAAGAAGCAAATTGATGCAGGACATGGAGGGACAAGAGATGGAAGAAGGATAGAGCAAAAAAGTCAATACGCTAACATAAGGTCATGATCTTAAACTCAAATTTTTATAAATCAACTGTGCATTATACATCAAGAGTGTCTCTTATTTATAGGTCTAATATCCTAATTTTAAAAGGAAATTAGCATCCTAAACTGATAGAAAATAAATATAAAAATAAACATCTTAATTAAAATATAAATTAGAAATTCTAAAGTATAGAAAAAATTAAAATTCTAATTAAAATATAATTGAAAATAAATCTAATTATTAAACTGTTAAAACAAAATTATAAATGAGCCATTGTGTTCCACATCAAGAATTTTTATCCCAATACCGACAATTGGTTCATTTTTCATTTGTAAAAATAAAAGAATAAGAAGTCAGTAAGAAATGACAAGAAGATGAATGAGATTACAAACGAAAAACACCTTTCCAATATGTTGAAATCATAAACCAAGGAAGCCTGTTAAAGGTAGTTGATTGATTTACGTCTTAAATGCATATTTTGGAACATGGCATACTTTTTAATTCTATAGCGATTTGCCTCCCCCCCCCCCCCAAGTTTTTTTTCTTTCTATTTATATTCTTAACATTTTCCCCAGGATAAAAAAGTCAAATATTTGTAAACTTGAAATTAAAAGATAGTTATACATTTTAGTGATGTGATTTTATACATCCTATAACCACAATTTACGACGTGGTATACCGTGATTTCATTGATCCCCTATTTGAACCATCCGAAAACCGCATAACATAGGTTTTATTGTTCAATTACATACAAAGTTGATGGTTGTTACTCTAGTTTACTACATGAGAAAATGTTTACCATCTAAAATTTTCTCATAGGTGTTTTTTTGGTAATGGGAAAGATATTTGTTCTTACTATCTGCTTGTGGGAATGGGCTCATACGCTTTGTGCATGCAACATAATGTGTACCATAGAATTGTTCACTAACTTAATGGAGTGCTTAAAATTTCTCAGTTTTAAACTTAATCAGCTCAGGATTCTCTGTGGCACTGTATACATTTAAATCCATGCCAAAACTAGTGTGATTTGGATGAGCTTACAATCATATATCAGTTATGTTTTTTCCACTTTGTGATTCTTCCTTCACAGAGTACTATGGAATTGAAGTATTCTAGTGAGCTTAATTGTCATTGTACGCAAATGTTAGACAAAGCAACCTGTGGACATAATCTAGCAGTAGGTGGCGAGCTTCATGAAGTTGGATCTGGTGAGAAGGCATGTAACCCTATATCGAATGATAAACATCTGGCGTGCTCTCTCCATGTTCCATCTAGTGACTTAAAGACCTCTGATGTATGTTGTAGATGACCTTTATCAGAGTTTGTGGTATTATTGAATTTTTCATGAGCATAGTCGTAATTGTGACTGACTTCTTTTTTATTTCCTTATCAGAAGGTATCCCTCAACAATGCAAGCCCATGCGGTTGTTTAGGTAGAGTAAGCATCTCACATGATAACAACATGGATATGCACTCGTTACGTGACATCGAGGAATTACATGATAAGGATCTGGAGGAGGCACAAGAGCATCGACGTAACTGTGAAATTGAAGAAAGAAAAACTCTTATAGCTTATCGTAATGCCCAAAGGGCTTTGATGGAGGCTAATGCTAGATGCTCTTATCTCTATCAAAAAAGGGAATTCTACTCGGCCCACTTTCGATCTCTAATGATGGAGAATCCTAGTTTGTTTTGGTCCTCTAGACTGCAGAATTGTACTGGAGCTAGATTGAATTCCTCAAGTAACATGTCCGAAGACCATGTGCATCAATTACCCACATCTATCCGTGGTATTCAAGCTGAATTCAATGATTGTAATCAACATGGCCATCGTTCTAACATCCAAACTGCCAATGGTGCTCTTCAAATTATGCCATGTCAGCATGCTGAAGGCCAAGATTTGGCTTCTGATCCGTGCAGTGAGCCTGATGCTAGTACATCAGAGCTGCATAAAGATGACAGGATGGAAGATGGAGTCTTCTCTCCATCCAATGACTTAAATGAATCAGCAGATGAAGATGAAGAGACATTTCCGTTTGACCATCAATCTGGTCACACTGACCTCGATTCTCAAAGAAAGGAAGAAAGTTATGGACAGAGGGAACAAGACATAAATGATGAGGCAAAAAGAAAGTTTTCTTTTGATAGCTGTCAAGATTCTTTACTTCTTGAAGCAACCTTAAGGTCTCAGCTGTTTGCAAGGCTAGGAACCAAAACATTGCCAGAGAAGAGGGGTCCAGCTCACAGCATGGAACCTGCTGTTGTAAGTGGTGTTGAACATGGTGGTGTTGCAGGGGAAGTAGAGATGAGTTTCCGGAATGTACCGTTGCCTGCTGTGGAGAAAAGCCAACATTGTGCTTTTGGAGGTAGCTTTCTTTTGAGGAACTTTTCATTGAGAGTCATTTTGTATATAAAGCTCAAGTAGTAATGTAAGATATTAGAATTCTTTACTTAGCAAACTGGAGAAAAGTCATATTTAAATCATAGCTTGTTCTATCATGATCCTTTACTTCCCCACGTATCTTCTAGTTATATTATAGGAAATCGTCCCCGAAACTTTTGTCAGCATAGGTTGGTATTTGTTGTAGTTAACTCTTGGCATTACCTGACTGAAAGAGATGAACCCATGAATGCAATAGCTGCTGGATTTCAACAAACTATATGAATCTCTCTTTTACAACCTTTCTTTCCCTGTTCTCATGGGAATTCTGCTAACTATTTCACGAGTTTGAAGTATTCAAAATGCTATATATTTTAGGGAAACTAGTGATGGATTTAACATTTACTGTTTTAGTTACAACTACAGGTCTCTGTGGTATTTTTTTGGGGACCTTTTTCTCTTTCTATTTTCATACTTGTGCTATATTTTTCCTTGTTTTTTTCTCTTTTTTTTTTGGGGGGGGGGGGGGGATCACAGTTGGTGGAAGCAAGGCATCTGTATTTTCTTTGAGAGCTGTGTTTGTTAGTGCTTTCCAATTTCCAAGGTTTTTGAGCGTGTCTCTAGCATATATATCTGTAAATCCTGGCATGATTTTTTCTAAACACGCGGCTTGTAAACTGATACTAACAGTTCAATGTGATCCTAATGTCCTTGCTGTCTTTACTCTGTTATGGTTAATTATACAGTATGCCTATTTCTGATTAATAACTACTATTTTCATTGTTAGTTACTAAAATACCCTCACTCGATTATTTAATGCTCAACAAGCTGGTTATTGTCTTTGCCTTTTTTGTTTTATTTTATCAAGTTAATCATTTTGTTGAAAAAGGTTCTGATGGCAAGAAAAGATTACATCTGAGGTTCCCGTTCTGATCAATGAGGGCTATGCTGAGAACTTTGGTTTTAATTATGTATCTCCTACCACTGATCCTTTGGACAGCTGTTTTTCCATAGAAGTTAAACAACCATCAATATCTGTTACCTTTTCCTGTCCCATTCTGAGGAGTTCATTTGGTCATCTGAAGGTAGCAGAGCGAATCCGTTTAGTTTGTCTACAGAGTAGAAACGAACTCATTCACAATTATGGTATTTGCAATGAAGATGGCAATAATGTTGGTTCTACTGAAAGTACTGTTTGGCCTTCAAAATTGTTCAATCAAAGTCTATCAGGGAATTTGTTATGGACATATATGTTACGATGAGAAGTTGACTTATGGTGGAGGATCATTGATTGCAAATTTTGAATGGAAATTGGTGGTTGGAACCCTTAAGGAGATTAAAAGGATCTTATAAATTTGGGCTGGAACCTGCAGGGGATGAAGTAATTGGCATCACACCTGTTGCAGACGATGCCGCTATCTCCTTTTTCATTAGTAGTGGTTGAGATACCTACTGTGTTCTCATTTGCTTTGATGTAGTATTTAGATTGGGAATTGATGTTACGAAAAGTGATAGTTTTGGGGCTGAGGTGCTGGAGTGGTGTGTCTTGAGCTGCCTTTAGGATCCTCGTTTGAGGCCACTCTATAAGTGATAAAGTGGTTGATAGTTTTGAAAGGAGATTGGCGGGGTGGAAGAGGAAGTACCTCTTGAAGGATCGCATAATCACCCTTGTCAAGAGTATTTCTTGTAGCTTGCCTTTGTATTTCATTATCCCTTTTCGCTATTCATGTTTTGGTGGCCAATATATAAGAGAAACTTTGAAAGAACTTCTAAGGGTTGGATTACGGGGAGTTTCAGGGATGAGTTTAATTATCATTTTTCCATTTTAAGTTCTTCAATCAAAGTTGTTTGGGGAAGCGGTAACAAATTTGGAAGGTTGTTAGTTATAAATTTGGAATGGGGCTTGGTGGTTGGAACTTTATGGAGATTAGGAGATGTGATAAAGTTGGGCTTTGGAAAGGGATCAGGAAAGGATCGATGTATTCAATCAATTATTTGAGGTTTGCCATGGGTGATGTTCATAGAGTAAAATTTTGGCCACGTATGCGGTGTAGGGATGTCGCACTTCTATTTTTTCCCCGTAAATATTTCTTGGATCAAATCATGGATAATCTAGGAGATGTTTCTTTTTCTTATCAAAAGAAAATTTAAAGTGGTAGGATCTCTTAAAGGTGAGATATTATGTTGTTTTTGGCTCATAGAAGTCTCATACAACGTATTCTTGTTGAGTGGCTTTGACAAGTTGTTTACAAATGATTTTTATTGATTATAAGGATTGTACCCTCGAGGCACACAGCCAATGTCAGTGCTGGTAGGAGACCTAATTGGAAATGCTTTCACTAATGTATGTATAATATTATTGTTCCAAAAATCATTATAATAATACCCTTGTAGAACAAAGATAAGTGAATGATAAATAGAAATATATATATATATATATAACACTTCTAATACTCCTGAAGTTGGATCGTGGGGATCAAATCGGTCTAATGGAAGGTAGAACGAAGTAACTGCCTTGTGAGAATATCACCCAACTTATCCTTCGAGTGAATATAAAAAGTGTCAATCTGTTTTCGCAGTAATAAGTCCCAAATAAAATAATGGTCAACCTCAATACGTTTAGTGTGCTCATGGAAAACATAATTATTAGCAGTAAAGACACGCATCAAACATCATCAGAAATTATAGAAAATCATATCGTTACTACGACACCAATACAAATTGAACTATGTAGTCGCCATTCACTGTTCGCGTGACCTGATGATGTCACACAAGTTAAAGGAGAATAACTTGTCTCCGTCACTCATATTTATAATATTACTGTACCAAAGATAAACGAAGGATAAATAGAAATAAATATAACACTTTTAACAATTTGTACACTTTTTGAGTTATTTGGTGAGGATAAGATTGCGAATATAGTTGTTAAATTGGGATACAAATTATGTGTCATTCTTCTATTTTTTCCAAATTGGATATCGGATTATATAGACCATTAAGTATTGTAAGGTATGTAACATATTTAAAGTATGCTAAAAATAAGTATATTTATTTAAAACAAATATTTTGCAAGAACAAAATGTTAAACAATACTGAATATTATGAAAGTAAGGTTCTCATAGATAAAGATATGCGTGAATGAATACTTAGTACACATGTAATACAACAAAATATATGACAAGTAAATGTATTATTATAACCAAAATAAAATTTACCATCAAATCATGTGTTCTTTGTATCGTGTTAACACATCATTTAAGTTTTGAAATTTTATGTTAAGCTCATAATTGGATTGTTAATAGGAGAAAACTATGAAGGTATATGTTGATACAAATCAATGTCATAAGTTATATAATGTTCGGTGAGAAGTCACATATCACATCATGTATCATATGTGTATCATAAGGCACATTTAACATTAGATACACATGCGATTCTTCGATACATATTGATTTCTCTTTAATGTATCAAATCGCAAAAAACGTATCGCAAGTCGTAAGATATTAACGATACTGATTGCGGATGTCAATTCTTTGTGGGATATAGTGCGTTATATATCATATTTTTGGGTATATGTTTCTTCCCATGTCAAGGGCATTCCATTGTTTCTGATATCTAGAAATTGGAGGTTGGTGTGTGATTTATTGTAGTTGGTCTTCTTGTATCTTTCCTGGTTCTCTTGGTGGACTCTTGCCTACTCACCTATTGTATTGCTCTGTTTTTTTTTAATAAATAGTATATTTTATTGCTCGTAAAAACAGGGATATCCCACTTCTTCAGACATTTCCAGATTTTTATCACATTGCTAAGGATAAAAATTCATTTGTTTTGGATTATTTGAGTATCACTGAGTCTAGAATATCGTAACGACTTAATTCATTAGAGTGATATACAATTTGGGAAAGAGATAGTTGCGTAGGGAGGATGTGATGGAGTGGAAGAACCGAAGAAGCTAATTGAAGATTCTTAGATAGGTCCTTTAATTCCATATTTTTGTGGGGTAAGGTGAGTTCATAATTTCATATGCATGGAAGAGCATTTGTAAAACAAAGGTTCCTACTAAGGTGGTTTTGCGTAATTTGGGGAAGAGGTAACTATGGGGTGGTTAAGTATTATGTAGAGTTTTTTTTTTTTTTTTTTCTGTTCTTGGTGTACATTAGCAAACAGAAGTTGGTGGGACTTGGGAAGTGTCAGGTGAATAGGGTGAAGAAGCAGGGATGGTGGGGTGCCCACGTGCTTGATGTGGGGTGTGTGGAGGGGGAGAAATCCGCTAGAAAGATGTCATTGCTACATAATTTGCATTTGGGCTCAATGGGAACTTTTGTGAATCATCTTTTTCTTTTGTAGATTTCATAGGTGAACTTAATTTTATTGATAGCTTTCTATCCTAGGTTGTATATGCCGTATAGAAGTTGCTCCCATTTTGATATGTAGCAATTTTTTGGGTTATTCATATATATAGAATTTACTTATCTTTAAATCTAAGTCTTTACTTTAATGTCATTATTTTGTTTCAAGTTTGTTTAGAGTTATATTGATGGTCTTATTGCATTTTTGCGTGCTTAAATTTTTGTTATTAATATAGAAAAATCCAATCCAAAAAAAGTTATACTTTCTTCCACGATATTGCAATGTACCATATTTTTGTTCTTCGTCTCTGATAAGATGCATTTGTATGTGTCCCTTACTCTGACATTTCTTATGTTATAACCATACCATTCTCTCTTATGAGCCATTATTTGTGCTAACTTTCTTTGCCCACTTGAATTGTACTCAGAGTCAACTTGATCAACGTTTTGCTGATAATGACCAAATACTGGAAATGGCTCTTCTTAATCTCCAACAGGAGGCTAATAAGGGAAAGGGTAGGATAGAGGTAATTTTGTCTACAACACCCAGGATATCGAACTTCAGTCTCGTAATTCTTTCATAAATTTTTCTTTATGTAATGTTTTTGGTGTTTCTGGAATATGCAGGCACTTAAAGTGCTTTCTCGAGCTCTTGAGGCCAATCCGTCATCTGTTGTTCTCTGGGTTGTTTATTTGCATATCTACTATAGCAGTGTGAATTCAATTGGGAAGGGTGACATTTTCTGTCATGCGGTACGTTGCTGTATGTCTTGGTCTTCTTTATCGAGGAAGGAGGGAGTTTCTTCAATTGTGGAGACTGTTATTAGTTTGCTTTCAGTCTAATCAGGACTCGAGCACCTTAAGGTTTAGTTCAGGAGTTCCTGATGTCAAAACCTGTTTACGAGCATTGAGTTCTCTGCACCATTTGAAACTCACTGATTCTGGTTAAACTTGTTTTAGGTGATGCTATATGCTTTGGCATATGAACACTAATGTACTCTGGAAATCTTCACCCATTTATTGGGATAGTAGTCTTAGGCCCCGATTGGCAACTAACTTAAAATCTTACTTTTTTGTTTTTTTGTGTTTTTAACCAAAAAGCTAAATTGGGTTCAAAGTTGGTTGATTGGTAACTTAGCTTTTAAGCTAGCTTTATTGAAGTTGGTTGTTTGGGTAAGAGGCTAACTTTTGCGCTTTTTGTTCAAAGTGGACAATTTTGCTCTTCTATATATTTGATGTTAACAATTAAATGTAGTTGGTGGTAGTAAATAAGTTATGAATAAGGGGTATGACTGAATTTTATAAGGGGTGGGAGTTTGAATGGTATATCCATGGAATTTGTGTTTTGATTTGATTTCTGGTTTTTTTGTCAAACGGACAACTTTGGTTTTTTGATTTTTTTAGCCAAAAAGATTGGCAATCAGGGCCTTAGTGCTTTGCTTTAACATCACCAATTACTGTTTTGAGCCTTCCAACATAATCTATCAAAATCTGTGTTGTATCAGACCAAACTACTGGCAGTGTAAGAAAGGGATGGGTGTTTCTGAATTCCCTACCGTGTCGTAGCTTCCGTCCTTTCCAACTTTTAATTGTGTTGCACTGTTTGACTTGGAGACTGCCAGACATCGGTGACAAAGTTGGCTCCCCTTCTTTGGGGTTTGTTTGGGTAAGAAATGTGCAAGTGGAATATGACTACTTGATAATATTGGTTGATTTGGTGCTAGTGGTGAATCATTTGATTTAGCATCTTGGGTTGGGAATGAGCCAAATAATTGGTTCCTATATGCTTAGATGCTTGAATCTATATTGGTTTGGTTTGACTTGAGATCGAATCCAAACCCAACTTTCATGAAATTTAGATAGCTTGGGCTCCAGTAAGCTCGGCTTGACAATTGAGAATCAGCAGTCATATTCCACTTGCACAATTTCTGATAAATGGTATTGACATTGTATTCTTGGAGTTCTGATAAATCGTATTGACATGGTTCTGATAAATGGTATTGAGATTGTATTCTTGGAGTTCATAATGCACATAAAAGCAAGAGGCACTGTGCCACTTGCTTTTAGAGACCTTATTGCCATGGTTTTTCCTTTGTGATGCAACTCTTTATGCTCCGTGTATTTAAGCAGTCAGAGCTCTCATTTAGTATAGATTACTCTTCATATTCTCTTATGAGAGTTGAAAAGCAAACCATCAACCTGTTTGGGATAATTGCTTATTTGCTTATTTAAATTTATTTATTTTTTTCCTTAGTGAATTTTTTCCATCATTTAGTTAAAAAATTATACTTTTTGACTTCTTTCATCGAGACGAGCCGAAAAAGTAAATTTTTTTAATAATCAAACTATAAAAAAGCCAAATTCTATGTCAACAATAAAAGCCAAAATGCCAAATTCTATGTTGCATATTTTCGTCTTTAGTGGATTTTTTTTTATCTTTTAATCAATTTTTTATTTTTATTTTTTGAGTTCATCTCATCAAAGATGATTCGAAAAAATAGCAACAAATTAGTTAAAAGATAAATTTTTTTGTTAAAGTAAAAACAAAATTCTCGACATTTAACCCCAAATATGGCCCATCTGTTAACAGTACTATTTTGTTCGACAGGTTGAACACAATGAAGGATCTTATGAACTCTGGCTTATGTACATTAATACCCAAATACAACCCGAGGATAGGTTAGTTGCATATGATAATGCACTCTTGGCTCTCTGCCGCCACGCATCTACCAGTGATAGTGAAGCCGTACATGAAAGTGCACCCATCTTGGACCATTTTTTGCAGTCGGTGAATTGTTTATGCATGTCAGGGAATGTTGAAAAGGCCGTTGAGAAAATCTATGGACTTTTTCCCTCTGGGAAGAATTCTGACGGGTCCTATCCTCTGTTGCTTTCCGTTATCCTTCCATGCTTGACTCTTTATGACAAATGTATCTTCTGGCTCTGTTGCGTGTATCTGATAGTGTACAGGAAGCTGCCTGATGCTATAGTGCAGCAGTTTGAATGTGAGAAAGAACTTTCCGAGATAGATTGGCCTTCTTCGGATTTAACAGTTGATGAGAAGCAGCAAGCACTTGCACTGATAGAAATGGCGGTCGATTCTGTAGCTCTGTATATGGAAGGCCAATTACCCGGATGTGGAAGTACTCTAAAGGCAGCACATATGTTTGCTCTCAACCACATTAGGTGTATAGCGATGCTTGAAGGCTTAGATGGTGGTAGGAATTTAATAGATAAATACACCAAACTGTACCCTTCTTGCTTAGAACTTGCTTTGATGTCAGGACGGATGTGGCATGAGGATTCTGGGGATCCGAGTTTTGCAGGGTTTGAAGAGGCTCTTAATAACTGGCCAGAAGAAGTACCAGGGGTTCAGTGTATCTGGAACCAGTATGCCGAATCTGCCCTCCGCAACGGTGAATTTGAATTTGCGAAAGAATTAATGAATCGATGGTTTGATTCTGTTTGGAAAGTGCAACATTCTCGATTTGAAGTAGATTCCATGGAAAGTGAGAAGTCCCTTGGTTCATTAGGCTTAACTTCATCATTCAATCTCGACACTTGGGTTTCTAATAATAGTGAAATAAATGCGGTTTTTGGATTGCTTAATCTCTCTCTTCATAAACTATTGCAAGATGACCTAATTGCAGCTCGCTTAGCTATTGACAGGGCATTGAAAGCTGCTGCTGCTGACAACTACAAGTATTGCGTTAGAGAGAATGCTATGTTTCTGCTTGCAAATGGGTCAGATTTTAAATTGAATATTCTGAAAGGTTATCTGGTTGACGCCTGGGCTTTTCCTGTGTTTCGACCATTATTGCCCAGAAAGTTCCTTCAGAGCATCAAGAAGCCAAGAGTCCGGCAGCTAGTTAGCAATATATGGAGTGTTGTATCTTCCGACTTCTCTCTTGTGAATTTGGTTCTGGAAATTTGGCATGGACCGACTCTCTTACCCAAAACTTTTAGCAATTTAAAAGATTTAGTGGATTTTGCCGAAGCCGTTATGGAGATTCTTCCATCCAACTATCAGCTAGCAATGGCTGTCTGCAAGCGGTTGAGCAAACACTTTGAACCAGTGAACTCTGCCAGTGTTTCGTTTTGGGCGAGTTCGCTCTTAGCCAACTCGCTCTTTCAGGCTGTTCCAGTAGCAGCAGAATACGTTTGGGTAGAAGCAGCCGGTGTTTTGCAGAATCTGACAGATGTTCACTCTGTATTGGAGAGTTTCCATAGGAGAGCTTTATCCGTGTATCCTTTCTCAATCAAGCTGTGGGAATCGTACCTCAACTTGTCTCGGGTGACGGGAAATATAAGTTCTGTAGTAGAAGCTGCAAGGGAAAGGGGGATCAAACTTGAATCGCCATTTCTATGAAGAAACACAGGCAGGATTCGAATCAGGCGAGAACAAAAATTGTGGTAATCTTTTTTGAGTAGTAGGCGATGAGGGGCATTGGCCGAAGCTCAATTTGTAGACGACTAGATGGTAACAAGTTATATTGTAAATCTCTGCAAAATACAAGTTTTGCGTCGATAGTGTCGTAAGAAATTGATATCGGTGTAGGTACCTTAAAAGAGTTACACAGGTGGAGGATAATTTTATAGGTTTTGTAGCTGTCACCAATTCCCTAATTTTTGGTGCAAACTTGTATATTAATGGGATCTCATATTAGAATTTTGGAATATAGAAATTTCGAGTCCAGCCCATTGAGAGAGAATTTCCAGGATATGATTTTGGGTCATTTTTCGTCTTTTGAGTTGTGAATTCAGAGGGTACCCTCGGACATGTTTGGTTTGTTTGTTCCGAATACGTTTAACAGAGGAGTTTTTTCATTGGTAGCGGTGGTCATATGATGCAATTGGAATTCAAGAACGGTCATATGATGCAATTGGAATTCAAGACATAATCGTGCATTCTAATACATTGGTAGCGGTGCGACAACTTCACCTCGTGTGGGACAACTTCACCTGTAGACTCTTCAAGACTTTTTGAGTCTTGAGTGATTTCATACTGATAATATGAATCGTTCATCTTTTAGAGCCTGCATAATATAGATCATTTGTGCATAAAAATCAGTTTGATGGGATACTAGTAAATATATGAACAGTTTATATTTTAATTTTACAAAATCGACTGTTCATTTTAATGGATTGCTAAATTTACACCGTTAATTTTGTGAAGTAAAATGCATCTGTTCGTACATGTATCAGCATCTGATCATATTGATTTTTATGCACAAATGATATATTACGCATGTTTTATAAGATAACAATTCCGATCATCGTTGTAAAATCGTTGAAGACTCAAAAAATAAGTTTTGAAGAGTCTGGACTCGATTGAGTCTCGAGGGTAAGTTGGGAATTTGAAAACACGAATCTCGAGACATAATCGTGCATTCAAATACATTGGTAGTGGTGCGACAACTTCACCTTGTGTGAGACAACCTCGCCTGTAGACTCTTCAAGACTTTTTGAGTCTTGAGTGATTTCATAATGATAATATGAATCGTTCATATATTCATCTTTTGGAGCCTACGTAATAGATTATTTGTGCATAAAAATCAATTTGATGGGATACTGGTAAATATATGAACAGTTGATATTTTAATTTTACAAAATAGACTGTTCATTTTAATGGATTGCTAAATTTACACCGTTAATTTTGTGAAGTAAAATGCATCTGTTCATATATGTATCAACATTTGATCATATTGATTTTTATGTACAAATGGTATATTACGCATGTTTTATAAGAAAACAATTCCGATCATCATTGTAAAATCGTTGAAGACTCAAAAAATAAGTTTTGAAGAGTCTGGACTCGATTGAGTCTCGAGGGGAAGTTGAAAATTTGAAAACACGAATCTGGAGACATAAGCTTAGAGATTGTTAATACATTAATGTTTTGGGTCAAGTCAATTTCACTTGTAAATTTAATTTTGTTTGTAAACCTTTTATATGGTTGTGGTTTTATGAACTGATTCTTATGGTTCTGTAGTGTGCATGAGTGTTATCTGAAAGCCGTGTTAAAATTCTCACAATCAAATCTCGCCAAGGATGTTCGGATCCGTCCTTGATTCAACTTACCCTATTAAAGTTCACCCTCTAAATTAGATTTCATTTGTCAACTTGAATTTAGTTTTTTTCTAAAAAAAATTAAAGTCACTTTTAATTATATAAGCTATAACTTCATTCGGTAAATTGTAAGGGTGATTTTAAGTCAAACTAAAGTGGTTTTAAGTTAAAAGATAAAAATTATTGGCTTAAAATTGTTATAATTTTGAAAAGTTTTATATTTAATATGAATTTTATTTAATAAATTTTAATGATTAAATTTTAAAACTATAAATTTAAAAAAAATAAATGTGTATAATAAAAGTTATGATATTTTTTAAATATATAAAAAATATGTAAAAAGAAAAAAAGTCTAAAAGGCTAAAAGATGTGTCAAATGAAGCTTTTTTGATTTTTTGAGTTTTAAGTAAAAAGGCAAAAAAATCATCTTATAGTTGGTTAACTATGTCTTAATTGCATGTCTCCTTAAGTTTTTTTATTTATTTATAAATTTCTAATATAAAATAGTGTGTTAACTAAATTTGTTTAATTTTTTACTTTATTTTTGTCTTATCAACAAAAGTTAAAATAAAAATTGGTAAGTTTAAGTGGTATTCCCACCTAATGTGATAGTGATAAATTTTATGATAAGAATATGATGACTCATTTTTATTAGATGGTTAGAAGATAAAGAGTGATCCACATTATGTAAGTTGTGATCATTTATTCATCGAGAGTATCACGTGACATCGCCTACATAGTATTTCAAAAATATTTAATAATTTTCCAATTTTAAAGTCATCCTTTCTAATGTACAATTGTATTAGGTTTTCTTTCATCCACCATTCCTCTCCTGGTCAATCATCAAGAACGAGAAATTTTTCTATGTTTAGGAAAGTCTTCCTAGAAGTAATGCATAGGCAAAGGCGAAGAGAGCAGCAGTAAGAAAATCCTCGTAGACACAGGAAGCAGCTAAAAGAGCTAGCAGACAATAAGCAGCAGCAAAGAGCGGTGTCGGGTTTACCAATCTCAGTATGAAAAGATTCACTACTTCCCTGTGCTTTGACGGAGAAGTCCGCGTCAACATGCTGATATAGTGTATCGATCCAATACACGCACACCATATATTAGTAACTATGAGAACTATTAACATGATATAACCATATTTCATTAATCTAAGATTAGTTTCTATAACTACCAATACATGCACACCATGTATTAGTAATTATGGAAACTACTGACGTGATAAAACTATTTTTTTATTAATTTAAGATTAGTTTCTATAACTATTAATATATAACATGTATTGAACATGCATATTACATTAACATGCTAATCTAATTTTTCATAAACATGAAATAATTACTCCTTAAAAACCCATTAAAACCATTGTTTCAACTATATAATATTTCGAGAGTATTTAATGATTTTCCAATTTAAAGTAATTCTTTCTAACTTACGCTTGTATTAGGTTTGGATTTGGATTCTCTACCGTCCAAGGTTATGACGGTACCGTGCGGTTAAATAGAACGACACCGTTTCACCATTTGGCTGAGCAACAAGGAGAAAAATGTCGACATATATGAGAAACTGTCGAACTTTTTAATGTGGGATAAAAAACAACTGATATAAAATATCAAGTATTTTGAAAATAAGTAACAGAGGTGAAAGGATTTGAATCACTTATTTTGGTTTCGAATCATATTTCAAAACAAAGAAAAATGATTTGGAACCAAAGACACTGATTCGGAACAAAACGGAAATACATGGAAAAACAGCAAAGTGATTCGAATCACTTCGCTTGGGTTTGAATCAAAGTATCAAACATGGAAAATTGATTCGGAACCAAATATATTGATTCGGAACCAAAACCTGAGCCAAACCTTGGTTCAAAATGATTAGGAACTAAAAAACTTGATTTGAATCGTTTTGTAGAAAACAGAAATTGATTCGGAACTAAAAATTTGATTCGAATCAATTGTGTGGAAAATGAAATTTGATTAGGAACTAATCAGATTCGAAACTGAAGGCTTCTGGAAACAAGGTCTGGTTTTGGCAATCAAAAAGATTCGGAACAAATGAAAAGGGTGGAAGGGAAAGTGTCGAACAAATCAAAAAGTTTGACAGTTTCTCATACATGTCGACATTTTCCTCCTTGTTGCTCAACCAAATGGTGAAACAGTGTCGTTCTATTTAACCGCACGGTGCCGTCCAAACCTTGGACGGCAGAGAATCCAAACCCATTAGGTTTCCTTCCATCCACCGTCCCCCTCCTCCTCAACCCTCAAAACCCCATTAAAACCTTCCAAACAGCTAGGGCCCCCCCCCCCCCCCCCCTTCTCTCTCTCTCTCTCTCTCTCTCTCTCTCTCTCTCTCCAATCAACAAGTTTTTGGATTTGTTGGTGCACTTTTCGGTTGAAGATGAATAATCTGAAGTTGTCTTGGGAGCTCACGTCGAACCTCCAGTTGCAATCGGAGGACGAAGCCCTTCGGTTTGCCGCGTTCGATATCCAGCGCAACCGCTTGTTCTTTGCTTCTTCGGCCAACTTCATTTACACTACTCACCTTCCTTCATTCCAAGTAAGCTCATTGTTTCGCGTTTCTATTTGTTTTCATTGATTTCTGTGCATACTTTGAGATACCAATTAGGCTTCTGAGTTCAATCAGCTCAATAATAACATAAAAATTGGTTTAATTTGTCTCCCAATTTATCTGGAATTACGTGTGAAGCACATTTTATGGTTCGAGAAATCATCTTTGTGAGTTTTGCGGGGCTCACTAGCGATTATTAGTTGTTGCAGATGCAGTTCTGTCCTGTTTCTGTGAGTTCTTTACTACCTTTCCTACCGAGCCTATCTGTATTTGTGATTTGTGAAAAGAACGCTTTTATATCAATTTACATGAATTTTTGCTGAATATTTACAAATCTGGGTAAATTTTTGGCAAATATTCATGGGATTTTTTTGTGGGAAATGAATTCCCAAGTTCGGCTGTAGATTTGAAGATGAGAGAGAATTCAATTTGTAAGATTTTTTTTTTTTTTGGATTTGGTGAGAAATCTTGTTTTGGAAACCATGTTTAGAGCTTAAACATCACTTTAGTAGTTGGGAATCCCAAAGGCTTGCGTGGAGAACTCCACGTGGGTTTTATCACCTTAATTTTAATCTTTAAATATTTTCCCTGTTCAAAATTTAAGACCTTTTACACTTTACAAACAAAATTGTAGCAGTTAGGAGCTGAGGTTTAGTAGAAAAAGGTCGTTATTATCTTGAGGTTAATTGCATGTTTTGCTTTGCATGGAGAATAAGAATCCATGTGGCACCTCCATTATTTGAGATTAAGCCTTATTCAGTTTAGTTTGAGAATCTGATGTTGGAATTTTTGGTTGTGGAGGTTCTAAAAATTTTCCAGCTGTGATTTTGGATGTTGAACTTCATGATGTATATATAACAGCGTGGTCTGGAATCTTGTTTTACCATATTGGAAATAGCATGCATATAGGATTTGTTAAAATAGTTTAGGAAATCGAGCAATATAGGTAAATATAGATTTAGACACTTGACACATGCTCTGCACATAATTTTGTGAATGTCCAGAACCCAGATGGATCAAGAATTTCACACGTGGTTATCCCCCCCCCCTCTTCAAACTCAAGTTTGTATTTTTCATAGAAATCTCTGATTAAGAGTAGAACAAGATTTGTTTCACATCTTATCTAAGAGATTCCTTGGTTCCATTCGCTGAAGTAATATCACTCGATCATTATCAAACTGATTGCAATCTTTTTCTGTGTGTGAGGGTTCCACTGAATGTGCAAGGTTCGCATTGTTATTATTAGAAATAGGATTATTCCACAAATTATTTTATGGCTGGTTGTTCACATCCTTGTATTTCGTAATTTTTTTAGAAACAAAAATTAATGCAAGTTGACGAATGTGCCAGGATGGCAGAGCATGGAAGAAAACTTCTTTACCTCTGGATTTTGAGCCTGTTGATTTAGAATCTGGAGAGTTCATTACTTCCTTTGATTATCTAATGGAGAAAGAAGCACTGATAGTGGGGACCTCAAGCGGAACTCTGTTACTGCATAAAATGGAAGAGAAGGCAACAGAAATAGTTGGTAAAGTGGAGGGTGGTGTCAAGTGCATTTCACCTAGTCCAGATGGAGATCTGCTTGGTATAATGACTGGTTTTGGCCAGATATTAGTAATGACTCATGATTGGGATTTGCTGTACGAAATGGCACTTGAGGATCCTGAAGATGTTGACGTGAGTAAGGCCTTCTTTCCATTGTTCGTAATCTGTACATGTTTTTCCGTTGCGTTAAATGTGCTTTGATTATTTGTGCAGAGCTATTTTGACTAGTTTGGAAAAAGGATAAGAAAAGCTAGGTTGACGAATGGATAGTGGAAAAGAGAAGAAAAACTAGGAAATGTATTTCTTGCTTTCTTTTCTTGTTCTTTTTTGTCAATATATATATATATATATATATATATATATATATATTGGTTTTCTTATGATGTTTTGAAGTATGTTTTGACTTTTGTTGGATGGTGAGAAATAGGTAAAGTAGAGTGCAACACAACTTAGAAAAGTAGTATGGATGTTTATTTCCGTATGATAGATGTTTGATGTAATTTTGCTAGCAATTCCATATTTACATGTAATTTGAAGGTTGTTTTTCTGGAAAAGTCCATGCTTACATATTTTCAAATTTTGCCTCAATTTCTGCAATTGGAAGTGTGTCTTGGTGAGGAGGGACATAAAGGAATTGCAAAATGATAAATTGCAAGATGAGAAATTGCAGATTAAAAATTCTATTCATTTAGGAATTGCAAGATTACTTATTTGGGAAGTTGTTGTGTATGATTTCATTTCTTACTTTTCTTTTGTTTCCTTACTGGATTGATCTTTAATTTGGAGGGCTATAAACTGATTTAGTGTAATGAGTTATAGAGACCTATGACGTGATTATTGAGGATTTAAAATTGGTTGTTCTTGTTTCATTTCTCCCTCACTCTTCTTTTCTGCCATTTCTTCTCTATTCCCTATCCTCCATCCTAGTGCGACATCCCCAGATCTATGATATGGTTCATTGTTTTATTTAGTTTTTTTTATTTATAATAATCTGAAATGTGGTTTCAGGTGAAACCACATCTTCTTCCAATTATTCCTTCCAGAGTCCCATTTCTTGGCGGGGTGATGGAAAATACTTTGCTACACTGAGCAGGGTTCACAATTCGTTTTCCTTGCACAAGAAGATTAATGTTTGGGAACGAGATTCAGGGGCATTGCACTCTATTTCAGAATCAAAGCCTTTCATGGGATCAGTTTTGGAATGGATGCCCAGTGGAGCGAAAATCGCAGCTATTTATGACTGGAAGACAGAAAAGAAGTGTCCATCAATAGTTTTCTTCGAGAGGAATGGGTTAGAAAGAAGCTTATTTACTGTCGATGGGGAAACAGATTCAACCATCGAAAGCCTGAAGTGGAACTGTAATTCTGATCTTCTTGCGGCCGTTGTCAGATGCGAAAGATACGACTCCCTTAAAATCTGGTCGTTCAGCAACAATCATTGGTACTTGAAACAAGAATTTAGATACTCCAAAGAGGATGGAATTAGATTCATGTGGGATCCTACAAAGCCGCTGCAGTTGATTTGCTGGACTCTGGGTGGCCAGATCACGATCGTCACCTTTGTCTGGGTTACTGCTGTCATGGAGAACTCAACGTCACTAGTCATTGATGGTTCTAAGATCCTCGTAACCCCTCTTTCCTTATCTCTAATCCCACCTCCCATGTTTTTATTCAATCTCAGATTTCCAACTTCTGTTCGGGACATAGCTTTCTGTTCCAAGAGTTCTAAGAATCATTTGGCAGCATCTTTGTCCAATGGTTGTTTGTGCGTTGTTGAATTTCCTCACATTGATACTTGGGAAGAGCTAGAAGGCAAACAATTCAGTGTCGAGGCTTCCTATTCTGAATCTGCAATTGGATCCTTTGTGCATCTTGTATGGCTGGATTCACACGTTCTTCTTGGTGTTTCTCATTTTGGTTTCAGGCATAGTGATTGCTGGCCAGAAACCTTTTCAGGCAAGGATGGGATTATTCCTGGGTATTACTTGCAGGAAATTGAGCTTGTGTGTTCTGAGGATCATGTCTCAGGTTTGGTGACAAGCTCAGGTTGGCATGCGAATGGATCAAATCGTGTCTTTCTTGAAGATCCGGTGAAAAATAGGAGATTGTTTTTCAGAGAATCCTCTTGAAACTGATTAGGCTGAAAGTGTGTCCGGAAACATTTTGCAAAGGCTTGAATGCACATGTAAAGCATTCTGCATAGTGGAAATTCTCAAGAGTCAACTTGAGGAGTGGACGTAGGTTTGGAAGAAGTCAAACCACTATAAATCTTGATGTCTGGTTCAAGTATCTCTATCCTTAAACTCTTTATCATAGCTGCTGCTCTTCTTCTTGTTTAATTTATTTAAAACTAAAAAGAGTTTTCAAAGAGATTTATTATTCCGTATTTATTTTTAAAGACCCAATTTACCCCCCTCTTGAATTGTCTAGATCCAACATTAAGTTTGGGTTCGAATGAGATTATATGGTTTTGTTTGAAATTTTATTCATAGTCTTTCTACTAATCTATTATTTAACTTTTATTTATTTTTGTTAAAAATAATTACGGGTATTACAATAATTTCGGCTAATCGATAGATAGCGGCTCTAGAGGGCAAGATTTCACTTAGGTTAAGCGGCATTACTGTTGGAATGGATAATAAAAATTTTCAAAGAAAACAAGAACTTTTTTCTTTCCAGAAAGTCTATCACCGATCAATCGGATTTTCGCCATTGCCTATGAGATTTCTAAATCCAATTTTGATCCAAACAACCAGACACCTACCTTTGGGATGAAGAAATCTGATATTAAAATCTCACATCCAATTATAATTACAAAACCTAGTCTTTTTCATTAACAGAAAGAGAGTTATTCCTAATCAATCTTATATAATAGGAAACATCGTATGATCATTTGGATAATGTTCTCAAATCCAAATTAGGCTAGAACTGACAACTCCACTCTACTGTTTGCAAAAGAGATTCATCTACACCCCTATCTTTGTCATTGGCCATGTACTGGCAAGCAACGAGGGAACGACGGGTACATATTCATCGCGACATGCTGATTCTTTGATTACTAATTATTCTAACTTCATGTTCCCGAGTTGTAGAGAACAATCCGAACTGAGGTAATCTTTTCGGATTCGCTCCGCCTTACAACCTTACTTCCCATTGTAATTGCTATTGTAGCACGTGTGTGACCCAGCTCATAAGGGTCATGTGGACTTGACGTCATCCCTACTTTCCTCAAATTTCTTACTGACAGTCCCTCGTAAGTGCAACACACACCACACTATCTGACAACTCGTTTGAATGCCGAGTCTTTCTTCGCCACCAACTCGATATCGTCGTCTTTCTTGTAAAATTAATTTATCAGGAGCTTTGACTCGATCGATTTAATTGATCCTTCTTTAATGAACGGGGAAATTAATCATTTCAAAACTAATTAAAATACGTGCAGTTCTAACACTCTTAAAAAAGAAAATTGAGTAAAAAATGGAGATGTACCATTCTTTCAAGTCATATGTTAAAAAAATAAAAATAAAAAATCAAGTCATATATTGAAAAAATAAAAATAATAAAAAATAAAAAAATCATGTGGCAAAAGCTCTTGGATTTACGACGACAAAAATTACGCTACTTGATACCCTCTGTCTCCCCCACCAATGAAAAGAATATATATTGAGAACTCACTGTGCAATGTCATTGTAATATTGTAACCTATGTGTAGGGATTTTTTATCTAAAAAATTACAAGTTTGTTCTCTATACATTAAATTATGCAAGAGTTTTTTTTTAAAAAAAAAAAAGAGACAAAAAAAAAATGAAGTATATTTAATAATTTTCAATACCGTAAGGCCGTAAAGACAAAATTTTTAGATAAATAATCTCAAATCGTATTGTACCATTTATGAGTCCCTTTTATTGGGTGGTTCGGAGATAAAGCGTGGTCTACATTGTCTAAGTTGTGATCATTTATTTATCAAGAGTATCACGTAGTATCGCCTACATAGTACTCTGAGACCCTGATAGGTAACCTTAGTTTTTTTTGGCAAAAAAATGCCAAAAAATCAACTAAAAATAAAAGGTTAAAAATCCAAAAAATCAAATAAAAACACAAACTTTCAAAATATTATATTCAAATTCCTACCACTTTTAAATTATTGTAATACACTTTATTCATAACTTATTTACTACCACTACGTCCACTACCAACTACGAGGGTGTTCGGAAAAACTTCTGTTTTAGCCTTTAGCTTATTTTATTACACTTATTTCTCTAGCTACAAACTAAAAGTTAAAAACAAAAACAATGCCAAACACCATCTATATATAGTTGTTAATATAAAATATATAGATGATAAAATTGTTTACTTTAAACAAAAAGCCAAAACACTAGTTTATTATTCAAACAATTAATTTTTAAAAAGTTAGTTTAAAAGTTAAGTTACCAAATAACTTATTTTGAACTTAATTTAACTTTTTTTTGTTAAAAACGTAAAAATACAACCAAAAAAATTACTTTTAAATTAGTTGTCAAACGGAGCCCAAGAGTACCTAATAGGTGTCCACTAAAGTAAGAAATTTTAGGTAGGTTCCACAATTGCCAAATATCTAAACCTTGACAATAATATTAAAAACTCAGCAAAAAGTGAAAATAAAAAAGAGAGTGAAAAAAAAAGTGCCTCAAAGGCATATATGCTGAGAAGATACTCCCCCACCCACCATCCCTACAAAAAGCCACTTTCAATCCCAGAGCTCCCCCTCTCTGGATTACAAAACTCATTAGTTCTTCTGCCATTCTTGCCCCTTTCCCAACCCTGATTTGGCCTCACTAGTGTTTCTCCTTTTCTCTTATTAGTATGGAGGCCAAAGGCGGTGATAACGATGGCGACACTAACAAAAGAAGGGATGAGGGAAAGAATGTTGAAGTCGTGACGGTAATTCAATATTAGGGCAACCTAAGGACCTTTGGCATTGCAGATTCAAAAAATCACGAAATGACAGATTCACATAATCACAATCACATTCAAAAATCACAAAAATCATAGATTCACAATCACAAA
>JAULLF010000012.1:1982815-1995177 GCA_035668175.1 Sarracenia flava
ACTTTTGATCGAGAACAGCTGAAGGCATGCGATTAATGAGATGACACGCAGTAAGGACAGCATCACTCCAAAATTGTCTTGGGACGTGGGCATGAAACAATAATGTACGAGCAACATCTAACAGATGACGATGCTTGCGTTCAGCAACGCCATTTTGTTGCGACGTGTGAGCACAAGTCGTCTGATGAATAATACCACGATCGACACAGAAGGAAGCAACACTAGACTGCATATACTCTAACGCATTATCCGATCGGATGACCTTGATGCGCTTTCCAAATTGAGTGAGAATTTCATTATAAAAAGTAGAAAGAGCATGAGGCAATTCAGACCGGTGTTTCAACAAAAAGAGCCAAGTCATACGGGAGAAGTCATCAACAAAGATAACAAAATAAGAGTAGCCAGTAGTGCTAGGACTTCGAGAAGGACCCCATATGTCGGTATGGACAACATCGAAGGACTCAGTTTGACGAGGATGGCTACTACTGGGAAAGGAACTGCGATGATGCTTGCCCAACTGACATGATTCACACTCAAAACTGGAGACAGTAGGTAAGCTGGGGATGGCCAATTTAAGTTTTGCCACGGAAGGATGGCCTAAGCGAAAGTGCCACTGAAGAGGTGAAACAGTAGCACTTAAGGCGGGTGAAGGAGAATTTGAATCAACGTCAAGATAGTACAACCCATTTTTGTTATGAACCGAAGCAATCATCTTCTTGGTTTTGAGATCCTGAAAAATACAAGAGGTGGGAGAAAAAGTGACAGAGCAATGCATAGATTTAGTAAATTGACTAACCGATAACAGATTAAAGGGAAAGTCGGGAATATAAAGACTAGAAGATAATGTCAAAGAAGGAGAGGGATGGAGAACACCTTGCCCGCGAACAGGCCGAGAGGAGCCATCAGCCAGGACTATGTGATGCTGAATAGGGATAAAATGAGAAAAAAGAGATGAGTTACCAGACATATGAGAGCTAGTGCCGGAATCGATGATCCAAGATGGAGAAGGTAGGGCCGCACAAGAAGTATCACCCGAATTAGCTAAGGTAGTGGTAGAAGAGGGTGACAAACTTGCTCCCAAAGTCCGAATAAGCTCACGGAGCTGTACATGTAGATTATCAGAAGTAGGCTGAACTTGTGCCATAGTAAACGAAGCTGAAATCACCCAGTGACAACTGAAATCCCCGAATCAGAGGAACCAAGTCTCAAACGAGCCAAAATCAATCACAAACAAGTCTGGAACCAAAGGAACATGTCACCAACGAGCCAAAAACAGTCTCGATCTGAAGAAAGGGAACCAAAGCATGAATTAGGAGACCACAAACAAGAGCAATACGATGGCACAGGTCTAACCAGTAGCAACCCCAACCAGCAGCAAATAATACCAGGAAATACAAAAAAATAATCAAACTACCCGACAATGACCCGAGCAGAGAAAAACCAGCAAACCACGTCAGCAACCGGCAACCCAGCAAGCTAACCCGGCAATGACCCGAGCAGACCCAAATATCCAATCGGCAACCCTCCAACCACGATCGGCAACCACGAACAGTGAGATCGGCAAATCGAACCAGTTGAACAATCACGAATCCAGAGATCTGAGTCGCCGACAACTAACGACGTGAACCCGAGACCACGAGCAAGTTAGAGTCAATGCGAGGAGAGAACCAGAAATCTGTGAACCTTGGACAAATCCATAAGCAACGAACCAAGGAGCTAGCAAGACCCAGTCACGAACAAGCCATTCACGAGCATGAACAACAAATCGCGAACACCAATCGCGAATCAAAAAGAGAGGTAATCGCGAATCACAAATTGCGCCGAACAGAAAACTCGACCAGAGAGGTCACGAACGAGAAAAATCCAGTCGCGAACAAGAACCGAGGAGCAAATCCAGTCGCGAACAAGAACCGAGGAGCAAATCCAGTCGCGAACGAGAACAAGAACCAGTCGAACACGTCACGAACGCAAATCACAACCAAGGAGAACCAATCGCGAACAGAGGACGAAGCCAATCGAACCAAAAAAACTCGCGCAGAGAGGTTGCGCACCAGAAACGCCAGACGACGAGGTCTGAAGTCGTCGACGAGGGAAATCGAACCAGAGATGGCAAGAAAGGTCGCGAACGAGAAGGACTGAGGATTCCGACGGCATCAACACATCACGATCTAGACCAGGTATGGCAAAAACACCCTAGTCGGCATCCATGGAAGGGAAGTATACCATCAATCGAACCAATCCAGTGATCGGAGAAGCCTAGGTGACTGGCGGCGCAGAAACTCTAGGCGTCGATCATCGGACTGGCTTTTTTTTTGGAAAATAGAAAGAAAGGAAAAAAAATGGATTAGTTAGGCTCTGATACCAAGTTGAAGTTTAGGAAGAGAGAAAAGAAGGATTATTATTAAGATATATTTTTAAATGAGTATTACATCCCTTATATAGGGTTAAGAGAGCGGTAAATTAGGAAACTAAATCATAGCCAATCATGACCCAATATTCCCGCAATCAATCCTAATCAATCTAAAATAAACTCTAACAATGGTCATGGTCTAAAAAGCAAGCAATAAATGGAGAATGTGCATAGATTTCACTGGTTTAAACAAATCTTGCCCAAATGATAGCTACCCCATTCCAAGAGTTGATCTCCTAGTTGACGACTCAACAATAGGGTAGGAATTGCTCAGCTTCATGGATGCTTTCTCAGATTATAACTAGATTATGATGTATGTCTCTGATCAGGACAAAACATCATTCATTACGTCCAACAGGCTATACAGTTACAAAGTCATGCCTTTTGTTTTAAAGAATGCTAGCGTGACGCATCAACGATTGGTTAATTCAATATTGGAACAACAAATAGGCAGAAACGTAGAGGTCTATGTTAATGATGTACTCGTAAAAGGTAGAAAGGTTGATCAGCATATAGGGGATTTGTAGGAGGTATTCATGGTTCTGAGAAGATATGGAATGAAGTTGAATACAGCGAAATGCGCTTTCGGAGTTGCGTTTGGTAAATTCATGGGCTTTGTGGTCAGTCAAAGGGAGCCACCGAAGAAGTTGGAAGTAAATTTAAACATGAAAGCTCCATACAATGTCAAAGAAGTGCAAAGACTTGTCAGAAGAGTTACAGCCCTAAACCACTTCGTTTCAAGAGTAACGGATAAGTGTCTTCCGTTCATCAAAACTCTAGAGAAAGCTTCCCTTGGAATAACCAATGTGAACAGGTGTTTAGCCAGCTCAAAGCCTACCTATCTGAGCCCCCGCTACTATCTATCCCAGCACCTCACGAAGAACTATACCTGTATTTAGCCATATCCCTAACGGCAGTCAGCTTAGCCTTGATCAGAGGACAAAGGGAAACAGAAACATGTATACTTCACCAATAAAGCCTTCCAAGGGGGAGAAAGAAGATTTCACGGATGGAGAAATTGGCAGTCGTACTAATGTGGCATCCAGTAGATTAAGACCATACTTCCAAGCCCACATAGTTGTAGTTTTGACTGATCAACCGTTGAGAAAGGTACTCTAAAAACAAGTGATGTTGGGGAGGTTGATGCAATGATCGATAGAGCTAGAGCAATTTGATATAAAATACACTCCTCGTATTGCGATCAAAGGACAAATCCTAGCAGACTTCATCGCAGAATTTACCCGGGACTCTTCAAAATGCAGGAAGGGCCAAAACCAACAGAAGTACTAGAAGATGACTGAACAATGACTGCACAAAATGAGCGAGAAGGTCACACGATACGTGGGTACTCAACGTCGATGGATCAGCTAAAAAAGAAAGAGTAGGAATGGTTGTCACTTCCCCATTTAGGAACCAAATCAAGCAAGCTATAGTATCAAACATCAAGATGACCAATAACAAAGCAGAGTATTGAGGCCGTGATATAGGGTCCCAAAGTTGCAAAATCCCGTGGAGCGAATAAAGTATTAGTCCATTTAGACTCTCAACTAGTGGTACAACAGTTCAATGGATCTTACAATGTAAAAAGAGATAGATGGAAGAAGTACAAGGCTGTGGCAGACAATATATGCAAACAATCTCACCAAATACGACTGCTACAAATCCCCAGAGAGAAGAACCTTGAAGCCGACACAAACAGCCCCCTCAGACCAAGGATTGATAGCAAGGGTAGTTGATCAATCAAGAGTGGAAAGCACATCAGATTTATACGCTGATGAAATAATGGAGATCTACGACATAGAGTGGCCAAAGCCAATCCTGAGGTACTTGTAATATGGTGAACTCCCAGCAGACCAGATGGAAGCCCGGAGATCGAAATTTTGCACCACCTAATACACTATCATCAACACACTTCACAGACAAAGCTAAACAGCACCATACCTATGGTGAGGCTCTGTACATACTCTGGGAAATCCACAAAGGGATATGCGGCAATCACTTGAGGGAAATATCCCCAATAGGGAAAGTATCTAATTCCAGTTTTTTAGTGGAAATGCCTTGGCATCTGAATTTGAAATAGGAGGAGACAACTACGTTCGACTTGATCCCTATTCAACAGGTTACGTAGCGCAGCTTGGGGCATCCAGGTCCAATCTTGGTAGTTTTTCTTTAAAAAAAGGAACACTGAATATAAGGGTGGTGAAGGGTGAACTGTCCCCCGGACATACCTACATAGTGATGTTAGAAAGAAGGGTGATGAGCTTCTTGCATCTATAGGAAGGTTGATTAAGGAAGCCAGTTGAAGAAGGGAAGGGGTATCGAAGAAAAGGTATCAGATAACCAAAGCAGGATGTTAAGGGTAAAGAAAGTCAAGGTTTTGAAAGAAAGCAAGCGGCATTTTAACTGAGTTCTTGGTTGGCTATTTTTCTTCAAAAACCTTTCTTTTTTCCAGTAATGCCATTCCACGAGCAGAGCGAATGAACACACGTCCAACCGGTTTGGACCTCTTAGGGCCGTTATTGACCACTAAGTGACAAATTAAGTTCATCATAGATGCGATTGACTACTTCACCAAGCGGGCAGAGGCAGAACACTCACCAAAATTATAGAGAAGATTACTACCCCAATTTGTGTAGAAATCTTTGATATGCCATTTCGGGATTCCTAAAACCCTGGTCACGAACAATGGGAAACAATTTGACAACGCCAACATTAGAAAATTCTACGAAGAACTCAATATATGTGTTTGCCATGCTTCGCCAGCCCATCCCCAGTCAAACGAGCCGGTCGAGGTAACAAACTGTTCATCGCTCAAAATACTCAAGATGAAATTAGAAGCAACTAAGGGTTTATGGTTAGAAGAGCTACCTACCATGCTCTGGGCATACAAGACAACAATCTGCACGCCTACAACGGAGACCCCGTACATGCTTGCATTTGGACATGAGGTTGTTATTCCGCTTGAAAGAGGTCTAACTAATGCGAGAATGATGCTTTTTAACCAACAACACAATGTTCAAGAACTAAAGATCGATCTAGATCTACTTGAGCAAATCAGAGAAATGGAAGCGTTAAGATTAATTGTATGTCAAGAGCGCATGATTATGTAAAGGACAAGGAAAGGAAATTCAACCGAAGAAACCTAGTCCTCAAGAAGGTGATTCCCACCACCCGAAACCTAACAGAAGGAAAGCTAGAACCAAATTGAGAAGGTCCATACATCATGAAGGCTCACAAAGGGAAGGGAGCGTATAGACTTTAGACAATGGAGGGCAAAAAATTGAAGCACCCAATGAATGCAAATCATCTTAAGCACTATTATGCCTGATCAGTAACTTCAGAACTTACATCTCAAAGATCTTTCAAGTAAATCCGTTAAAAGCTTTTCTTATCAAATTCAATAAAGCATGCATTACTATGTCTTTCTGTTCTTTACCGATCCCCATGCAGTAAGATAAGCGATGTTTGAGGTTTTTAAACTTGAACGGGTAGGACTGATCAACAGAAGGTCGACCCCCAACGAAGCGGTGCATGAGGTTTTTAAAACCTAAACGGGCAGGGCTGACTAGCAGAAGGTCGACCCACAACGAAGCGGCGCCTAAGGTTTTTAACCTGAATGAACAGGACTGACCAGTAGAAGGTCAGCCTCCCAACGAAGCAACACGTGAGGTTTTAAAACCTGAACAAGCATAGCTGATCAGCAGAAGATCAACCTCCAAAGAAGCAACACCTGAGGTTTTAAAACCTGAATGGGTAAGGCGAACCAACAGAAGGTCATTCCTCCAATGAAGCGACGCCTAAGGTTTTTTTACCTGAATGAGCAAGTCTGACCAGCAGAAGATCAGTCCCAAGGAAGCAGGATGACCAGCATAAGATCGGCCCCCCAAAGAAGCGGTGCCTAAGGTTTTCAAACGTGACGGATGGGCTGACCAGTAGAAGGTCGACCCACCTGCCAAAAGCTGAACAAAATATCAACGATGAAACAACTACACGTATACAAGGGAACAAGGTCTATTTAAAGCATAAAATACATTGGAAAGTGGGTCAAGGACCATCAAACGCAAAGCACCATTAAACAACTAGTATGCAAAAAATCAAGTATGCAGCAGACAAGGTAGAAATATCCTCTAGCATCAAGCAAGGAAAATAGAAAATGTTTACTGGAAAAATGAAAAATAGAGCAAAAAATAAAATAGATCAGAAGCTAGCTGAGGGGCGATGGGAGTCAACTTAATCTTCAACTTCACGAGCAAGGGGGGATCCCAACGCGATGGAGGTGTCGTCTTCATCTACCTTGATCTTTGAGAAGTCTAACTCCAAATACAAACTGCTAGACTGCTAGCCTGCTGGCGAAAGACCTTAAAACCGCCTTCCCAGTGTTCAGCGAACATGATCCTTTGATTTTGAATTCATGTGATCTATAAAATTAGCTGCTTGAACTCTTTAGACTCCGTGAATGCCTCTACAGCAACAGTACGCTCAGTGGCAACAGAACCTTCCAAAGTCTAGCACTTAACCTTCTGATAAGCCAATTATGCCTGGAGCTTGTTAACCCACTTCTGTTGTGCCTCTAGCTGATTCAAAACTTCCATCTTCTCATCAAGCAACCCCTTCGATAATGTTGTAGCCCTCTCAAGGTCAGCCTCCAAGTTGGGTAGCCTTTCCATATTTAACTTCAATGTTGTTATCTCGCCTTTCAAACTCTTGATGTTCTTATGGCACATAACCTCCCTTCTGGTTGATCGGAGGGAAAAATAGTGGTCTAACACGATAGAATGCAAGTTTTAGAAAATCAAGAAAAGAGAAAATGGAGCGTGTGTGCACAGACTGAGCTCCGGCGAACATAGAAGATACAAAGGATTAGAGGTCAAGGTAGGTGGCTTATACCTAGGCGGTTTCTTAATGATATCGCTAGCCGAACTCCGATAGAGATAATCCAACCCAGCCATGTCAACTGGCAAGATCAGTCTCCCGATCGCTTCTAGACCGGCATTCTCATCAAGAAAAACAGAACCCCTAGTATATTCCTAATCAGTAGAAGTGGGAAATTAAAGGTGCAGAGCTTCTTTCCTTTCAGCCTGCACACCATCTTCTCGACTAGAGGGAAGCCCACCATCCCTCGTTGCAGCATCAGGCAACACCTTTTCTATTGTCCCCTTATCTTCACTTCCCTTCTCTTTCCCTTTTGCAACCCCACCTAATTACGTCGACGTCGAACCCGGAAGGAACTCCTTGAAAGTAAAAATGTCCTTGTCAGCTTCACGAGCATATGTGTGGCGTCGCTTCTTCAAAATTGGCTGAGCAGAAGGATTTCCCTGAGCAGCTGTTCTCTTCTCCTTGAGCTTTTTCAATGCCTCTTTACCAGCACTGTTCATTATCTCTGCATCGAAGAAATAAACACATGATCAGCAACTTAGCCGGTTAAACTTCTTTTTTAAAACAAAAAGGAATCTACTGACAAACACAATTCTTCATCTTCCCCCTTAGAAACGTCTTTGGCCTCAGCAATGCGAAATAAAGTTAAAGCTTTAAGAGAAGGTTCAAGGCCGAAGATGTACTACTCACTTAGGCTCTCCGAAGTGACCAGAGTAGACGAGTCCCTATCTTCAAGGGATTAAATAAGCCTGATCCTCTCTTTTTCCTCTTCGAAAACGGTCAGACTCCTAGCACGGCCTAAGAAAAGCAATCTACCAGGACATGATGAGCTCCTTGAGCTGAAATGACAGACATATTTAGAAGGAATACAAGTAGCACCGATAATCTTTTGGAGGGTTGTTCCACATTCTCCAAATTCGAGGGGTAGAATCATCAATAACTTCCCACGACTGGGATTCTCAGGCTTCACCAGAAATGAAGAAAAACCTATCCTTCAACCCCTTCATTGCCTATGGAAGGACATCGATCAGTCCTTGACGATCGCGAGCCTGAAAGATGATATAACCGGACAGTAGTTCCATTGGCTTGTAGCATCACAAGAACTCTTGGATAGTTAAGGGAAATTGCAGGTCAATGATGATGACCACAGAACCATACATCCTATCAAAATCCTCCAAGCATTGGGGATAAATTACTCCGGGCAAATTTGTAGGAATAGAAAAATATTTCTTACCAGGCGAGAAATAAGGAATCAAAACCCAGCCTGGAGAGCACCATCGGAGAAACAGGCCTCTCCAGAAGGAGCAGAACAAACCCATTCACCTGATGCAGGAGCTCTTATCCTAACAGAGTTGGGGATCTGAAATTGAAATCTAAAACGGCCAATATCTGAGGCACTGATGGTTGAAGCAACCCCATCGGCAAAAAATGGGAATCGAATATGGCCTACTACCATATGAGGCTGATGGGCTGGGGCGTCTTGGTGAGCTTGATCAAACGTCGAAGTTTTTAGTATTGCTAATTCCTCACCACCTGATTGGTGGGGAATGAAAAGCTCACACTTGTGAAAATGACAGGTAATTAAATTTTTCCCAGAACCCTTCATGGATGAACTATCGTCTACAAGAGAGAACTGAGAGATTGTGTGTTCAGACCTCACGACACTTAAAGGAGCACGATAGACGAGATAGCCCAAAACGGAAGTGAAAGTGGAGAATGTAGTCAGCTATAGGGGTTGATTGCAAAGGAGAAGAAGAGGGCTCAATCGATAGAGGTTTCAAGAGGTATTTTTCCTTACTCTCCAGAAAGAATGATTTCACGTTGTCGTCTGAATCACTAGAAACAACGACCTGAGCTCTGGCACCAGACATAGATCTTTGTCGATAGTCAAGATTAGAAGACCCCGATAATCACATAAGAGAAGATAGAACTAGAAAATCAAAGAAAATTGAAAAATGCTAATCTGCGAAGAAGAGGGGAGAATATGTCCAAACAGCTTATATAAAACACACCAATGGTAAAGAAAATAAAAGAAGTAAGGATCGCAATAGAAGAGAAGGAGAGGCGTACGTGTACCCGGATCGAAGGACAAGGCAAATCGTTTTCAATGAATCTTCGCGCCTTGAAAAATCTCCTTAAAACTGCTCTAAAACTCTTCCTTTCTCAGAAATTCAAATTACCGAACGGGAAAATTTTGAAAAATCAACTAACCGCTCCCAAGATGAACGACTGAGATTCACCTTGGGGACAAGCAATCAGCAGGTAGGAAAAAAGACACGTGGTGAATAAGTACTAGCCCACACATTCCCCGCCACGTGTATGAAAAGAAAACATCACATGCCCTTTCGAAAATTGCAATCACACCATCGTTCATTATTGCGACATCCCAGGGGACGCGCCATGAGTTGTATCCAACCAATTTAAAAGTATTCCCCCCACGACGCTTGGGTACCTCCCTTTCAATCTATACATTGGCGATCTTCTTTCTTGGTCAAAGGGCAAAGACCACACAACCTAAGCGCCAAGAACATAATGCCTTGTATATTCTTGATCGTCATTTGTTGAACGGCATAACAATAAAGAATAGAGGACTATTGATGAGTAGTAGTGATATTTTAGTCATTAATATGCATGTGAGCAGCGAGGCTCCCGACTTTCTCTGATCAACATATATAAAGGTCCGTTGCTCTAGGTGACAAATCAGGCCACTCCCTAATTAACGGATAGATTGGTCAAATAAACCAGAAAACCCCTACTGACTAGTAGCATCCTGATCAGCACGAATATTGACTACTCCTGTCAAGGTTGACCAATCATTCTACCTCACCTATCCTAGTCAGGAATTCAGATCAACGGTCATAGCGCGTGTTTGACATGATCTAGGTAACTAAGATCTAGAAGGTTTTTCAATACGGTACGATAATAACTGTTCCGCATTTAAGACCCTACCACATGTCCGCGACACAGTATACAGGGTAAATGATGATGGATTCATGTAGATTCTAACTTTTTCAATCAATTTTCTCTCTCTAGTTTTACTTGCTTCATACTCAATCGGAAACCTAACTTGCTTATCGGAGGGGATCCCACCAGAGACCACCGACGCCTCTTCTAACCTTTTGTTTTTCATCTCAAACAAGATCCAAATCTTGGAGGACTATCTCGGGAATATTGCACCATCCGACTTAAACCTTTGGTGTAAAAGTTGTCCTTGCATCCCTTAAGTAACTTCTTAGGAATGCATCTTTTACTGATCCAACCATTGGTTTAGTTAAAGTTTAAGAGAATAGGAAAGGAGAGTATTATTCAGATATGTTACAAATGAGTATTACATCCCTTATATAGGGTTAAAAGAGCGGTAAAATAGGAAACTAATTATTCCCTCAATCTTAACACTAATGACACAATATTCCCGAAATCAATTCTAATTAATCTAAAAAAAACGCTAACACTCCCCCTCAAGCTGGAGCGTAGATATCAAACATGCCCAGCTTGGAGAGAAATATCTAAAACGAGGAATAGGCCAATGGTTTGGTAAGGACATCAGCCAATTGGTTCTCGAAACGAACAAATGGAGTAGCAATCTGCTTCGTTGTCAACAAGTCTCGAATGAAATGACAGTCAACCTCAATATGCTTAGTACGCTCATGAAACACAGGATTGTTCGCAATAAATATGGCTGCCTGATTATCACAAAACATCTCCATAGGATGAGAAGATTTCGTGCCAAAGTCTTGAAGAAGAGAGCGAACCCACAACATTTCAGAAGCGGTATGAGCCATAGCACGATACTCAGCCTCAGCACTGGAATGAGCAACGACATTCTGTTTCTTACTACGCCAAGTGACAATATTCCCGCCAACAAAGGTACAATAGCCAGAAGTAGTGCGTCTATCAAGGCGACTACCAGCCCAATCAACATCACTAAAGCCAACAACCGTCAAATGATCCGAAGGTCGATATAATAGTCCACGGCCCAGGGAGCGTTTCAAGTAGCGAAAAATACGACAAACGGCATCAAAGTGCGGCTGACGAGATGCATGCATAAACTGACTAACAACTCCAACAGCATAGGTGATATTAGGACGAATAACCATGAGATAGATCAATTTCCCAACAAGTCGCCGATAACGACCAACATCTAGAATGGGTTCTCCCTGTTCCGCATCGAGCTTAACAGTAGAATCCATTGGTGTATTAGTTGGACGAGCACCAAGTAACCCGGTCTTAGATAGAAGATCAAGCGTATACTTACGTTGGGATAGAGAAATCCCGCGAGAAGAGCGGGCGACCTCAATCCCCACGAAAGTAACGAAGAAGACCAAAATCCTTTGTATAAAAAGTTGAGCCAAATGCCGTTTTAAGGCAGCTATACCAATAGAATCATAACCAGAAATAATGATATCGTCAACATAAACAATCAGCACAATCGTACCAGCAAAAGAATGATGAGTGAAGACAGAACGATCAGATGTGGAACGCTGAAACCCGTAGGCAATGACAACAAACCTGAAGCGATCAAACCAGGCACGAGGTGATTGCTTCAAACCATATAGGGCTTTCCGCAAGCGACAAATAAGGTGCTCACTGCCAGGCACAACATACGTAGGGGGTTGATCCATATAGACCTTCTCCTGAAGATCACCGTGAAAAAAGCATTCTTAATGTCAAGCTGATATAATGGCCAAGATCGACTAACAGCAACAGATAGAAGGATCCGAACAGAGTTAAGCCGAGCCACTGGTGAAAAGGTCTCTAAGTAATCCACGCCGTAGGTCTGAGTATAGCCTTTAGCAACCAATCGCGCCTTAAGGCGCTCAACAGAACCATCCGGAAGATATTTGACTGTATAGACCCAACGACATCCCACAGAATGCTTCTCAGGCGGAAGGGGAGTAAGCTCCCAAGTTTGATTCTGATAAAGGGCACGCATCTCCTCATCCATAGCACCTTTCCATCCAGATAGAGACATAGCCTGCTTATAAGAAGTAGGAATAGAGATGGACGACAAGGTAGAGGTAAAAGCATGAAGAGAAGGTGACAAACGATCATAGGATACAAAGTGAGCAATGGGATG
>JAULLF010000012.1:2212432-2230372 GCA_035668175.1 Sarracenia flava
TATTATTTACTTTTTTTTTTATTTTTCAAGACTTTTTTTTATTTATTTTCTATGAAGAATTAGATGGTTTCAAACATTGATATTTTCTATGGATGAATAATATATTTGTGTAATTGACAATTGTGGTGATTCACGTTTTATCTTGGAATTTCTTAACAAGTTAATAGTTCACATATTATTATTATTATTATTATTATTATTATTATTATTATTATTATTATTATTGTATTTGGCTTTTTAGAATGCTCACTACTATATGAAAAATTTGCATTTAACATTTGTCTTTTGTAAAATACTAACATCTCAATTAAAATTATTCGGATAAAACCGTAACCGATTCGTAACCCCGTTTTAACGGATCGGTTTAGGTCCGGTTCCGTTTACTTGAACGGTTCGCATACGGTTCCAAAAAACCTGGAACCATTACTAATGGTTCGGTTCTTGGATTTTTACATAACCGGTCCAATCCGAACCGTGAACATCCCTAATTTGAAAGCCCCTATGGTTTGCTGTTTCTAAACCTGGTTGTTCAATCCGAACCGTGAACATCCCTAATTTGAAAGCCCCTATGGTTTGCTGTTTCTAAACCTGGTTGTTCACGCACTTGGAGCACGATTAGATTCATTATTCATGCACGATTCATTATTCATGCACAAATTGATACCAATTCTGAGTGGGTTTATTTTGAGATAATGTTCTGCACGATTTGATTTACAAATTGATCAATAATTTATGAATCACGCGATTCTTAAAACAATCTGATTCTATAAATATTTAATCCTGTTTATCTTTCTTCTTTTTTTTGGGGGGGGAAAAATGCCAAAAAAACAACTTAAAGAGTGTTTATTTTGAAGGTTAGAAAAAACATGCATTGTTTATTATCTATTTGGTGAATAGAGGATTTAATAAAAATCAGACAAACTCGATAGGTTCTCAACCCTTTTTGTTATGGGTAAATTACTCCAATAGTCCTTCAAGTTTGAGCTATCATTCAATTTATTCCATGCAATTTCAATTGGAACTCTGCAGTTTGAAGCAAGTTTTAATGTTGTCCGCTCGCTTACAAATTGTTAGAATTGCAAATGGAAAAGAACCAGGTAATTGGTTTTTATGAGGTGCACATGGTTCTTTTTCGTTTCCGACGGAGGTATCACTTTGAAACCAGTTTCAAATTGCAAGGTTCAAATTGAAATTGTTGGGAAATGTTCACGCAAAAGTGAGGGTCTATTGGTGTTATGTACCATTTTGAAGTTAACATGATCAATAAGAGGAAGTCAGACTTTGGATTTCATTTTCAAAATAAAGTATCTGAAATCTTTTATGGTTTGCTGCTCTCAAACCTGATTGTTTATGCACTTGGAGCACGATTAGATTCATAATTCATGCCTAAATTGATACCAAATCTGAGTGAGTTTATTTTGAAATAGAATTCTGCACGATTCATTTACGAGTTGACTAATAATTTATGAATCATTTGATTCGTAAAACTATCTAATTCTATAAATATTAAACCCCTATTTATCCTTTTTTTTTTCCTTAGAAAAATTCCAAAAAACAAAGTTAAGAGTGTTTATTTTGAAGGTTAAAAGAAAAAACGTTAATAGTTTATTATCCATTTGGTGATTAGAGGATTTATTAAAAATCAGACAAACTCGATAGGTTCTTAACGTTTTTTTGTAATGGGCCAATTAATCCAATAGGCCTTCAAGTTTGAGCTAGCAAAACGATCAAGAAGACCCTAACAAAATTCCCTGCAAATTTCAATTGGAACCTTGCAGCTTGAAACAAGTTTTAATGTTGTCCGTTCCTTACAAATTGTTAGAATTGCAAATGGAAAAGAGCCAGGTGGTTGGTTTTATGAGGTGCACGTGGCTCTTTTTTCTTTTTCTTTTTGAAAGTTTTTGACGTAGGGGTCATTTTGAAACGAGTTTCAAATCGCACGGTTCAAATTGAAATTGTTGGGAATAATTGAATATTCACCCAAATGTGAGGGAGTATTAGTGTTATTTACCATTTTGAACTTGACATGATCAATAAGAGGAAGTCAGACTTTGGACTGCATTTTTCAAAATAAAGTATTTGAAAATTCCCATGGTTTGTTGTTTCCAAACCTGGTTGTTCATGTACTTGGAGCACAATTGGATTCATTATTCATGCACAAATTCATACAAGTTCTGAGTGAATTTATTTTGAGATAAAGTCCTGCACGATTTTATTTACGAATTGATCAATAATTTATGAATTATGTGGTTCTTAAAACTATCTAATTCTATAAATGTTGAATCTCTATTTATCCTTTTTTTTTTTGGAAAGTGGCAAGAAACAACTTAAGGAATGTTTGTTTTGAAGTTAAAAAAAAAACATGCATTGTTTATTATCCATTTGGTGATTAGAGGATTTAATAAATATCAGACAAACTAGATAGGTTATCGACCTTTTTTTGTTATGGGTAAATTAATCCAATAGTGTTTCAAGTTTGAGCTATCATTTATTTTATTCCTTGCAATTTCAATTGGAATCCTGCAGTTTGTAATGTTGTCCGTTCTTTACAAATTGTTAGAATTGCAAATGAAAAAGAGTGGTGGTTGGTTTTTATGAGGTGCACATGGTTCTTTTTCATTTCTTTTTTTTGAAGGTTTCTGACGGAGGGATCATTTTGAAACGAGTTTCAAATTGCACGGTTCAGATTGAAATTGTTGGGAATAAATAGAATATTCACCCAAACGTATGGGACTATTGGTGCTATTTATCATTTTCTTCTTTCTTATTTATGCGAAAAATTTCCACATACTATCTTTTATAGATGTTTGAAACAAAATTAATATTTTGTATAACTTATTTATTACGATTTTATTGATACATAGATTCACATGATATGGACTGGATTCGTTGGACTTGGGGACGAAGCACGAGAGGTTTAAGGTGGGCCATGTCCCCCTCTCAAGTTTTGAAATTCTTCTAGTACTCTTCTAATTTTTGAGTATTTATACAATTTAGACAGAATTCTACTTATACTTTAAAAAATTCTCCTTATAAAAGTATTCATACAATATATATGGCATGACCTCCAACTATTTCGAATATTCTTTAGCAGTTGATCCATGCTATGCATGGGATATAATTATAAGAATAACTATTCATAAAAGATATTATTTTATTGTGCGCGTGCACACATATAGGTGGGAGTGAGACATGCATAAAAAAAAAGTAATGAGGTATTTCTAACTTTCCTTTGTCCTCCTCAAACAACGTATCTGACTCCGTTAGCTGGACATAGTAGTTCCTTAAGCAATAAGTATGACTGTATGAGAGAATTTATGGGGTTTCTGTTTAAATTTAAAAGTTTTCATCCACTTAATTTTCTTATTTTGCTCTTTTCGTTCTTGGCCATTTTTTATATCAAAAGAGAATATATTATAATTTTTACAGAATTTTACTATTGATTAAGCTAAAATCTCTTGTGATTAAGGAAAATATTCTTGCCCAATTAGATTACATAATCTTGTTTTTATTGAATAATTTGTGTCAATATCAATTTATTTATTTTATTTCATACATATGAAGTGTTTAACATAATTTTTTTATAGTTTATGCTGAACCATACTATTCTCGATTCCATTCGATTCACAATTCACAAAACTAGGCTTTCGATTTATGATTTGACAATTAATCACTGCAATGGTAAACGTCTTTTCTTTTCAATAATTGGGCAATATGAAGCCTTCAAGTCAGTTTTCCATTTTGCATTGGCATTGCTGAATTAAATGCTCCTCCAATTGTTGGTAATACCACTTGAGGGATCGCAAACTAGCCACAAAGCTCGGATATGATTTCCAAATCGAAGATCCATGGATCACAGATGATATCTCTCAATTCTCTTCCCGTACTTCCTTGAGGAGATGCTTGCTTCTAGTACTGGTGAGTCACTCTCTTCAAGTCGGTCCCTATTAGCTCATTCCTAGTTAGAAGCTCATCTGCTATAACCAATCGCTCCTATCTGGTTTGCCTCCAGTATCCTATAGATGCTTGGATTACCGACCAAACTCTTTACTATCTTGATATATTGATGCTGAACTGCATCCCCTAATTTGGGGTAGGATTGGATCTAAGACATTTTCTTCTCGAGACATTGATTTGGTCTACTTAGCCTTGCATGTGAATGCCGGCGTATGCTAATATTGAAGAAATAACTTTTTACTATCAGAAACGTCAACATTTTACTCCTAAAACAAGCTGCATCAATCAATAGTTTGTAACCCGTGTGCTTGCGTCCTTTTTTATCAATTCTGTACTCCTCCAATTTGTGGGTTTTTGTGTGTTTTACAAGTAGTGGGCACCGTAAGATTATAGCATGATTCACTACTTAGTACATTATATTTAAGATGATTCTTTACTTTGTCTTAAAACAGTAGTCCAGAAGAAGCCTTATTAGACCAAGTTAACCTGAATCTTGTAAAGAAAGCGAGCCTTCAAGGTATTTTGTTTCCAATAGATCCATGTTATGGAAAGAGGCTTGTTTTGGATTCTATGTTTCACTCCGTAGCAGCTTAAGCTGTCCCAAGCGGTAGGTTATGTAACATAATAATAGTACCTTTCTTTTTTGGAGGTTTGGAATTTGTAACGCATCTATTGATCGCTCCATGTTCTCTTTTTTTAATTTGCTGGTTTGAACCCTTCTTATTTTGCCCCTCTATATGTGAGAGGACATAGTGCATCAGGGAGGACATAAAATTTCACGCACACTGTTTGATGTATTCTCTAACAACTTTAGGTGTCAAGAGCTGCAGGTTGTTGTACCTTATTTTTAGTGTATCTTTGGGATTTTCTTGCTTGTTTCTTATTTTCCCTTCCATTTTCCTTGTTTCTTATCGATACTTTAAATCATGCTTTTAAATTATCATTCTTTCTTCTGCTAAATACATTCGAATCTTCTATTTTAAAGTTAATGCAGAGATTGGAACTTGGACGCATATCTTCTCTTAATATGCACACTGTAAGAGGGTTGGCAGAAACGTTTTCAATGCACCCAAAAGAATTTGTGTCTTGGCTTGTTGAATGCTGCAAGTTTTCAGAGCTGTCGAAGACGGTTTTCTTCTTGGTTTTGTTGGAGTCATTCATGACACCTATGATTGGTAGATTTACCATCTCTTTATCTTTAATTCTTTTTAGTCATTGTTTCTTGTCATGCTAATTGGCACCTATCCTTTATTGTTCATGTCGGGGATTGATTTGATTAGTTCTGTGGCTTCTCTTGCAATGCAAAATTGTTATTGACTAGCCAATTACTGGTGAAAGGTATTTTAATTAGGCTCTTATTGTTTCAACGTAAAATATTTTATAGTAAATTATTTGACCTATTTTCAGTGTGTGGTTGTTAAAACAACGTAAGATATTTTTTCAGCAGACTATTTTATGTCAAAAGAATGAAATTAATTTACATAAAAGGAGTGTAAGTAATTTTCCATGTTAGCAGCAGTAGTGTGGTGGTGATACTAGTGGGAATGGAGGCGGCAGTGGTGTAGGTGGTGGTAGCGGCATCTGTGGTGGCACTGATAGTGGGGGTGGTGGAGGTGGCGGCAGCCTTGTAGGTGGAGGTAGCAGTGGTGATGGCGCAACGGCGATGATTATGGCGGCAGTGTGGCGATGACGGAGGTGGCGGCGGCGGCGACAACAATATTAGTAGCATATTTTGATAAATAAACTGTTTATTAAAGATACTTGAAATAGGAATCATTTATTTTGTAATATTCAAGTCGTATTTTTGTCAGTATTTGGAATGATAAGATGTGGATGATTATGGGCTTGTTTGTAAAATGATGGCTGGTATCTTAACTTTTTGTGTTGCTGCTTTGTTGGTTGAAACCTTCCTAGTCCCCTCTCTTTTGTCATCTATCCTTTCTTATGGACATTTTCCTTGCCTTTTGATGTCATTTCAACTTGTCGACTTCTAAGTTGTTTTACATAATAATACGGCCCCTTTGAGGCCACTGTGAATGGCAGCAAAAAATGTTTCCTATAAGAATGGTAAAAGGCAAAAAAATGTTTCCTAAAAGAATGCTAAAAATGCCTTCTGTGGGGGGTGATTTTGTCAGGTTAGTGAGGATCATATGTCAGTGGGATCTTCAGTTGCGTATGTGGTAATGTTGCATCTTTGCGCCTTTCGAAAACTAGAGGTAATTGTGCAAGACCTTTACAGATTATGCCGGCAACTTATGCAAGTCACTTGCCATTCATGAAGTCGTGTCTTGCATTTCAGAAAGCCATTACCTCCACCACCAAACTATTTCGTTCCCAGTACCCCTGCTACTAAAGTTCATGCTCCATTGGCAGTTGTCCTGCAGCATCTACTGTATAAAGCAAGGTAGATGGCTATCATAAGGTGCCAAACCATAGGACCTATGCTCTTTACGTATGTGCGTTTGGATTTTAGCCATAAATAAAAGGTCATATTGCTAATTCAGCTTACTGTATTTGTTTTCAATGGGGTTGATTGTGGGTTTAAAGACATTTGTGAATTTTAAAACTTCTACCGAGCGGTATGCACAGGAAAACTGTATTCTACTGTTGGACTGGGAAGTAATGCTTTCTGTGACAGATGCTATTCCTTTTTGCTGCATAAAGTTATCTTTTGCTACATCATTAGCGCTGAAAATTCAAAGGTGCCAGCGTTGATCTTTTCTTTTTTCTTTGTCAGATGGTGGTCAATTTAGTGCACTGTTTGATACTTGCTATCCGGTTCTGAAAACTGAGTGGAATGGGTTAAAGTCTACTGGAGATTTACCTGCAAAAGAGGTACAAAAGTGAGGACCACAATTGTTTGATCCCTCACATTAATATTGGATTTCTTATTTTATTATTGGTGTTCCGTACTTCTGTGGCTGTGTTTTGTTTTATTGATTATCATAGAAAATGATCGGTGTTGGCAACACCAAGTATGGGCTTGTTGAGTTGCGTATTATCTGATTCTGCTATATAATGTACAGTTCAACCCAAGCATGCTGAATGCTGACAGCAAAGGATTTTTGGATCAGCTGGTTGAGGCCAACTTTAACACCAATTTTAGGCAACTGAATTCTGAGATTCTTATTTACTTATTTTGGAGGTTATTAGACGGGTTTGTTTCAACAATGCCTGCAGATTTCTCATTGGTTGGTGATGCATGTTATTTATTTTGATTTATTTATATAGCTAGTTATTTTTTTCTGGGTGTGGTAGACTTCACCATATCGTAATAGCTGGTTTAAATTATTGATATCATTGGTGAACATTTTGTATTTCTTCCAGGATGATAATGAGAAGTGGATATGCACACTTCAGGATCTATATGTATTTTTTGCCGTATCTCAGTCGAAGAATGTTTTCCAGAAGCATCTTGACTTCCTCGTTACAAAATGCAAGATCTCTCCAGTTCGTTTTTTGTCAAAGATTTTCACTGCAGAAGGTTTTGACCACAACATTCTCCTCTGTTGTGTGTTCTGTTGCAACTGTGTTATTAAGTGTTTTTTTTTAAGAAACACTTTTGGAATACGTATCGATTGACTATTCTTCATTTGTAGAAGTTGTCAGTTTCATATTTCTTGCAATCAATTTCTCAATTTTGAAAAAGTTACTAAACGTACATGATATATTCTATTCTAATCTTCTAGTTTGAGTTCCAGGAAGTAGGCGCTATTGAAAGCTTTCAAGTCTGTAACTATTCGTGAATACTTTTTTCTTTTTTGGAATGACGGATTAGATGGGAACTGTATTGTGTAGGGTGCTTTAAAATTCCTGGAGAAATACGTGAATAAATCAATAAAGAATCACAAATATGCGCATTGCTTCCTATCATGACATGGGGTCGAATGGTTTTGGGTAAAAAATTCAAACAAAATAATTCAAAAACCTTAAATTGTTTAACTTGTGGAAATGGCCTATTTTTTTTGGAAAATGAAGACTCTTGAAAGTGAACCTTGTCAAATACAATTCCAGAACAGTTAGTGTGGATGCTAGATGGTATAGCATATTATCAACTTGGTCTCCATATGAACTGGGATGCAGATTGCCCCTGCACTCGCTTAGGGGCATGTGGACATCTAATTCAGTTCACACGTCTCGAATCCGTAGGAGCAAGTAGGCTTCCTTGCTTGACTCTTTGAGCTTATAGGATAGCTCTCATCTAAATCAATAGGTACAATGGGATTAGAGCCTTGCTCTTATTTCCTTAGGCTCATCAAGGAAGACTCGCACTAAATCTTCATTTGCTTCTGCTCACAGGATAGCACCTTCAGGAAGTTCCTACTAAAGTAGGGGACTCTTACAGGATGTGTTATTTCTTTGGTAAGGAATCTACAGGAAGAACCAGGAAAGCCAAAATTCCTTACTCAAATAGGCTTCATGCCTATCTATATCTATTGAGCATACTGCTACAAATAATATATTTTAATCATTCATCAGAACCTTTTGGATCGTTTTTTGCTTGTCTAGATTGTCATTTTTTTGTGATGGCTTTGACATGTGGAGTTCACCCCTCATCTCATTTTGATGTTTCCATTTTGCAGGTGCTTTTGTTGCCGTTCAAGTTGAGAGCCTTCATTCTTTTGCGTTTCTTTGTTCTCAGTTGGATGAAAGCTTACATTTTCAGCTTCTTGCTGAATTTCCTTCACTTCTTGTTCCACTATCGAGTGAGAACCAGGTTTCAAAACAAATTCTTTACTCTGTCCATGATCTTGGCAGTCTTGAGAAATTTTATGTTCATAGAATGGCTTCCTATGGCTCGTAATTCTTCTTAAGATTTCTGATGTTTTTTGCTCAATAACATTTTTAATGTTTGCTTTAGTAGCAGTACACGGTTGCTTTTGTAGAATTTATTTATTTATTTATCGTTTCAGGATATACGGATTGCTGCCATGAGCTGCATTGAAGGGTTGTGCACACTGTGTACTCGTGTTAATTTGAAAAATGGTAAGCATTTCAGTATCCCATTTTGGGTCCTCCATCATATGCTTCGAATATCGGGTCTTTATTCCATTCTTAAAATTGACAGGGCAAAGCACAATCTGGAGTCATTTTCTTGAGGAACTTCTAACCCTCATTGTTCAACAAAGGAGGCTAATCCTATCCGACAAGAATGTTTTGCCTTCCTTTTTAACATCTTTGCTCAGCTCTTCGTGCCATAGCCTTTTAGTCCCTCAGACAAATGGACACAGGTTTCCATCTTTTGTTATAGTTAGTTTTCATCATATGATTATGTAATTGATACTGCCATCTTCTTTCTCTCCATCATTAACCTTTCATTTTGTCCGCTTCATGAATATTTAAACAATGGGAATTCCTGAAGTTTATACTGTTTGAGAGTTGCGTTGCTACGATTGTATAAATAAATAAATAAATAAAAAAGAAAAAGGAATTGCATTCTATATTAAGCGTTGTTGCTTTTATTTTTTCTTATTTGAGTGGCTTCGGATATAGTAAATTAGTAATAATGGCGCTCCTCTTTCTGCCACCCCCCATCCAGTGGAAGATTCTTGAATGTTGCCGTATTTGTGGCATTTATGATGAAAACACTGAGTAGTTACAGCTCTTGGTGGCATAGCACTTCTTTAGCATTGCAGATTTTCATGTATTAGAAGTTTTTTAAACATAGGATGGTGTCAAAGTTTTGAACCTGAATCCCTATAATCAATTTCGGATAAGAAAACAAAATTCCTGCATTTTTATTAGGCTTTGTTTAGTTGTCAAAGAAATTTATGTGAGAAGTAGTAATTGGGAAAATTTATTTGAGTAAATTAAAAGGAAAATGAAACCTATTTTGGTTGTATGTGTTTTAACTTTTAAGTGACAATAGAATTTGGCAAGAAAATTTAAATATGGTTGTTCCTGCTAAATGTTGTGTTTTTGCGGGATTGGTTATTAGAAACACTAATCCTCGTGGAAAAGTGAAAGTCATGGAGGGTGTTTGGTGTAACTTAACTTGTGAACTTACAGATTAAAGTTGAATTTTTTTGATTATGAGTATGACTTTTAGCATAAGTTACAAGTGTTTGTTAAAATTATAAACTTAAGAGTTTCGAGTAGTATAATAGGTATTTGTTGAATTAGAATCAGAAGCTCCAAGCAAAAAACTATAAGTAGACTAGTATGAATATTTTTAACTCTTTACTAAGCTATAAGCTAAAAGTGAAAAGCTAAGCACAGACAAACGCTACTTTCCCGAGCAGTCGAAACATATAAGAAACTTATATTTTCCAGTACTTCACTTTTATGACAATGGAATGGGCTGTTAGTATTGAAAACAATGAAAGTTGATTCACATGGTCTAGTACTAGACCATGTGGATAAAAAAATATAAGAGATGTATATATTCAGCAACTTAACATTTCTAACAATCGAATGGGCGGTTAATATTGAAAACAATGAAAGTTGATCCACAAGGTCCTATTTATAACAGCATATTTCTTTTATTGTACTAAAAAAAGGAGCCACAAAATCTTTTAGCGAAAAAAAAACCAAGTGTAGCTATATATGAAGGTATCTTAATCTGAAATAAGAAAAACTGCAAATTTTAGGAAATAAGCCCTTTAAAAATCTGTGAACATAATGCGGATGGCATTTTGGCCACCACCATGGTCTAGTTTTCAGGGGAGGACTGCCCCACCTGTGAAAGATTGTCTGCAGCTTTCTGTCAACGGCTGTTTATCCCATTCCCCTAATCAGAAGTTTGGTCGTTTTAATTTCTTCTTTAAAGCTGAAACATAAACTGACTGAATGATCCTATTCAGCTTTTTGGCAATTCAAATGCTCCAGAATGGCACACTTCCAACTGTTAGTATTTTTGTTTTTAGTCATATGAGGCACCAACTCAACGCGAGGATGGCAGAGGAACACAGCTTAATAGCCTCTATTACTTAATGTCATGCTACGTGCATTATGATCTTGTGTGCTACATCTTCAGTGATGCTTATTTTTATGTAGGATTTATCTGAATGCTCAGCTTGAAACGTGCTGTCCATAATGACTTCTACTATGATACACAAGTTTTGTTACCTATGTTAACTTTCTGTGCAATAGTTTTTTGAAGCATCTTTTCTAACCATCTATCTTTTCAGGTTCAATCAATCTATAAAGAACGATATAATTGTTTTTATTCTAGGCTCTGCCCTAAAACTTTCGACATATGCAAAGGTTAGTATTTCAGAATCTGATCTGTTATTTGTTAGATGGGACTGGTATAGTGCATGTAGGAGAAGAAATTAATGTATTGATTTTCCTTTGGCAGCTAGTCATTCTATCATTGCTCAAGGGAATAGGAAGTGGAATCATGCATGTTAAGGATGTTGAGTCATTGCTCTTTGAACTCTTAGAACGACGTCATCAGTATCACGTTGGGAATGAAAAATCGTGCCATAGATTGTCTAAGACTGAAATTGGAATCCTCTGCCTTTTATTAGAGGTGGTTAAATATCTTTTTGGATTTTATCTTTTTTGAAAGTACATTCTCTATTTTATACTTGAAATTTAGCAAGAATGCTTTCTCCTATGCTAGAGCTGTACCGTGTTAACCTCTTCATCTGATGGGCCCATTTATGAAGACCAACTACTGGAGGCTGTGCAGGTAATTACCTATATCTGTGCCGCGTTACTTGTTTGCATTGTCTCCAACATGTCAATGCCTCTTTTGTTCTGTCTTCAATTCCAGTTAGGTGGGGTGCCCTATGAAGATCCTGCGATTGTACAGCCTTGTGTAACCTTGTTGAGGAATCTCAGTACTTCCCTTTACAGAAGTTTGAAAACTGAGAAACAGGTTAGTGGGTTACTGTCATTCTTCTCTGAATCTTGTTAGAGTATAATAATATCTTAAGATCATCAGCATCGTGAACTTCTGTTAATCATTGATTGTGCATTTGTAAATTCTGTGTCGTACGAATACATGGGATGCATATTGTTTACAAGTATATTTACATGGAACTCAAAATATACATGTATGCTTTACAATGTTTTGACATTTATTGTCACGCTTATACATTCATTTAAATATACAATTGCTGGGATAGTACAACATATTTTTGTTGATGCATCGGTTTGTATGACAAATTTATCTACATACTCCCAAATCTAGCAGCAATGCATTGGTACCATTGGTATCAGTACGCTGACAATATTGTCTTTTGAATCTTACAGCACTGTATATCATCTTGTTGCCGTGATTATTTATAGCTTTCATCGTCCTTTAGACGATGCTCTTCCTTTTTCCAGCTCTGGTCAACATCGGCATTTGTAATGTTGCTCTTGATTTCAGAATTATAAAGTGGTTTCTGCTAAGCAAATTGTTCAGAATGAATTAAACAAAAATAACATGCATTAATTTCTACATGCCAAATACACCACACTTTAAGCACTTAATCCTTATCCATTGTCTGAGTTGAGGAGACCAACTGGAAATACCCATTTTGGATCATTTTCTTCAAAATAAATAGGTCAATCATTCCTGGAGACTAATTGACTTTGCTTCACTGTAAACACTGGTTCATGTGCCTGAGATCCTTAATCTTGGTGTTGATAGATTTGGGAGGTTTGGCATCTGAGATCCTTAATCTTGGACACCTGAACTAATTTCTTTTTGTAAAGCAAAGTGAAACTTCAGTTAGTGGTTTGATTTATTTTCTTCATCTTATCTCTTTATCAAAGTCCATGTTATGGTCCTATTGTTAATTAAGTTCACGAGAATGACCAGCAAAGTGTATTTATGCTTTGCCAGGGGATTAGAAGTGTTTGGATGCTTGAAATAAAATAATCAAAAATTAGGAATAGAAATATCTTTTATGGAATCCTTTCTTCATTTTCTAGAGTTTTTAACTACCAAGACTCAGTATTCCTTTCTGGTATTTGATCCAACGGCTGTTGTTCCAGAAATTAACTTACAAATTTTTTGTGCATAATTTTTCTCCTGTCATGACTGGTAATTGTTTAATTGCTGCAAGAGTGAGTGATTCTATGCATTTTTACTTATGAGATTATAAATCCAAATGTTCTCAACATGTTTATCTTAAGATAAGAAAAATTGAAATTGCATCCTTTGTTGTGTGCTAAATTTCGTTACATATCTTGCTTTGACAGGAACAACTGTTTCGAAGCCTTGTGTTTCTGTTTCGAACTGGTAATGGTGATGTACAAAATGCTGCTAAAGAGGCATTGTTGCGCATAAAAGTTAGCACCTTCACTTGCTTAGATTCATTTCATAATTTGTTTCTGGTACTATTGAGTTTGACTTGGAGTATTTCCTTATTTTTTCTTACATCTTCAACCACTATGAGATTGTCTTCATGTTGTTGCTGAATTTTATGAATTCATTTTATGCTGGCTATGTTGGCTTAATATTTTTAGCAATATGGACATGCCCAACTGTTGATTTAGAAATTAAGAACATGGGGATTTGAGTTCTATACAAAATTTCAAAAATTGGATGCAGCCCATTACAACCAATGTAGAGGCGGTATTAAATTTCAAGTTTAATAGCTGCCTCATTACATAACTTCTGTAACTAGCAGTCTGTTACCGCCATTTGTAGGCGGTGTCAGGGTGTTTTTCCTCCTTCAGCTTCTATTTTGTATTTTCACACTGAAAATTGATGATAGAACATCATTTTTATAGTTGTAGCAAGTTGTATGTTTGTTACTTGTGTAACTTGAGGTCACGGGGTCATGGTTTTAGTTTGTTTAAAGAAAAATAAATGGCTGATTTTACTATATTTATTTAACAAGTGTGACCTACAAGTTGAAACACGCCACCACACTGTAGAGTAGATCTATAATTACTGATAACAAAATGGATAGTAAACTGGTGCAAATTGTTAGGGTGTTTTTTATTTTATCTTAGGTTTAAGTGTATTATTGTAATCGTCATTGCCATATTAGTTTTATAAATACAGGCGTTTGATAGGAGGCTGTTATGAGTCCTTGACTCTTGTTCGGTCTTCTCTTTTTCTCTATTTTCTTCCTTTAAACCCCAGATCCAGATGTTATGATTCAACTCGTATGATTTCATGACCCATGTAATCATTAATTATTGACTGAATATATGAAACTTTTGTTTGTAGGGACTTAAACATATAACAAAATTTATTACATGTATTGAAGCATGTTTTTAAATACACAAAATCCACCAGAAAACATTTTAAAAGTATCATATGTGATTTTGAAATAAAAACATGTATAATGGTATGTTTTTGTGAACTAGTGCAAAAATATAAAAATTCACTGCTCTGGTTGCTGCAATTGTTGTTCTATTTTTGACATACCCAACAACCCACCCTTAAAATCTGGGTTCACAGGGACCAACAGGAATTGAACTTGCACCTAAAACATTTGAAATAGCCAAATTCTTTTGATGTAATGAGTGATTGCCTAATAGGAATTGATCTATTTAATTTTAACCTATATCATTCATATTATTTTTCAATCAATCTGTCAAGCCATCTGGCAGTTCTGTTCTTTTATCTTTGAATATTTTGTTGACCCTCTTGGTCATTTCACTTATATTTTATATTGCACAAAAATTTCTCAATCAGCACTAGAGACACTGAATAAATATGGTTATAGTTTACTTTGTCTTCAATTGAGGAATCTCTGTATAACTTACTGACACTTGTCTAAATTTTTCAGTTTACTTGCTCCACGGTCGTTTGGATGCTTGATTCGGTTTTTGAGCAGGAAGTTTCCTCAACTGGTTTAGCACATGGGATGAAGAAAAAGAGACAAATGGCTTCTCTGAATCAAATTAGTGAGACTAGTGGCAAAAATGCACTTCCTTTCCTGAGCTCTCTCCTAGATATTTTACTGCTGAAGAAAGATTTAGAGAATAGGTCTGCTATAATGCTTGTATCTAGTTTTGGATTATCTATATACCTAGTTTACTGAAGTCTTGGTTGCTGTTGTGTTCATCACGCCATTCTTTATTTTTCTTTGATCGTTACCATGCCATTCTTATTTACAAATATTGGGGCTAATCTTATTAAATCCTTGATTTGTAGGACTTCCCTTATTGGGCCCTTATTTAAGCTTCTCCGCAAAATTTTTACGGATGATTGGGTACATGATGTTGATATGCAAACTTCATCGGACACATCTCAAACTGTTTCCAGTATAATATGTTACTTTCAACAAACACTACTGCTGATTCTGGAAGATATTAGTGCTTCACTTTTAACTAATGTTCCTTTAAAGGTTTCCTCCCATTTTTTTCTAGTAAAATGATATTTTGAGTAGACCTCTTTGTTCATTTCCACTTAGTTTCTTTACCCGATTATTGCTTCCTCTTAGTTTATTAAGTCTGAGCAACACATTTGATGGCAGGAAGATATACTTAATACCTTTGACTTGAAACTGTTGGTTGAATGTGCCCGTTCTGCAAAGGATGAAATAACTCGCAACCAGGTCTTCTCATTGTTATCTACTGTTGCAAAGGTCACTCCAGACAAAGTTTTGGACCACATTATCGATATTTTTACCGTTATTGGGGAATCAGCTGTCACACAGGTCTGTTGGTATTTTTTGTGGCCTTACATTGTTATTGTAATATACAGGTATTCATCATGGTACAAATGCCAAAAGAACGGTTTGACTGTTGATTGTCCCGTAAGAATGAGAGAACAAAATGTATTCTGGAAGCTTATCTTTCACAATGGAGAGTTCATCTATTTATAACAAACACATGTGTACATCACCAAAACCCTAATGGGTCCAATGGGCCTATCTATCTACTGGTATATTATATACATATAACTACTAATATCACTAACATGTCCAAACTAGGCATATTGTAGACATATACCTATGGATACACAAACTAATGTATTTCTTTGTTTGTAGTTGGACAGCCATTCACAAAGAGAGTTTGAAGTCCTTATATCTGCGATAGTTCCGTGTTGGTTATCGAAGAATAACAGCGTAGATACACTGGTTCAGGTGATATGATACTGCTATTCTTAGGAAAAAAATAACAAATTAATAATTCTTCATTGCAAGCCTTCCCTTCAATAGAAGAGTGATTGTTACCTATTTTAGGCTTTGATTGGGTTAATTTTGTCCTTTAGATTTTTGTAAACGTATTGCCTGATGTTGCTGAGCATCGAAGGCTCTCGATTATCATACATCTTTTGAGGTATTATTGATGAGCTTCCTTTTTCCTGTTGATTGTTTTTCCTCGGATTGACAAGTTTTCCTTTTAGGACTCTTGGAGAGATTGATAGCTTGGGTTCATTACTCCTCCTCCTTTTCCGTTCATTGGTTTCAAGGACAATATTGTCTTGCTCTGATAATAGTCTACACTATTGGGATCACTTAACTGCTCATTTTCGTACAGAATGGGAGTTTATATTCGCAATGCAAATATCTGATCAGTATTCATGCACGATATGGCTTCCTTCGCTTGTTAAGCTGCTTCAACAAATAGATATAGGTACTTTGAGTGTGGAACCGTTTATGCAACTGCTTGTTGCTATGAAGTTCATTTCAGACAAACTGCAAGATCCTGAAATTGCATTTAAGCTTGATTCTGGGGAAGATTCGGGTGACATTCAGGTTCGTTCAAATTATGTTGAATTTATTTCATTACCCAATGATTTATGACCTGCTAATGAATCTAGAACCTGAATGTGTCATCATCATCAGGGCCTTGGCCTCCTTAACATTTGTCCCACATCTTCATATGAGTATTTTCCTACTATTGGTCACTCAGTTCAAACATATCTTTATGACTAGTTATTGTTGCTTTTACAGAAAACACTTGGAGCACTTATGGAGCATGTTGTTTCTTATTTGCAACTGGTCGACTCAAGAAGAAAACAAACAAATTGTCCCATTGTCATCAGGAAAGAACTCAAGGAGTATATGCGTACTGTCCTAAAAAACATTACTAAGGGGCTCATGCCCTCAGCGTATTTTGATGGGATGATTAAATTGTTGAGACATGCAGATAGAAGCGTGAAGAGAAAATAAAAAAACAATTTAAAACCTTTTAGTGGCATTTCGAATCCGTAGTACTCTTGTACATGGTAATGTTAGACTGAGTAGTCATTGGTGCAAAGATTTCCAAGGAGGGATTTTCTTGTCTGGCAATCTTTGTAACTGTTCCTGCTAATTCCATTGATTCCTTTACTGCTAGTCAATTGATGTGCCTCTAATGCTTCAGCCCAGTTAGAATGTCTTTAATGCCCCACTGGGAACCATATGTTATTTCTTACCAATTAGATCCACGGTTATAGTTTTTGTTTCTTCAATGTTCTCATCATTACTTTCCTTGTTATCTGCAAACTCATTGGAACTGTTATCTTGGAAAAACTAAATTTATACCTTCCATGACTCTAGTGATGATTGTAATATTACTTTAAAAATTGTAGTAGTTTCGACACTGGAAGTTTTGGTGTATAAATTTCCTTCTAATTATTCTATATTCAGCACGTGCCTTGTGTCGGTGTCTAAACATATCCAGTCAGACAACTTGGTTGTATCTTCTTGTTATGACCAATTCAACCAAGAAGTCCGCCACGACCTGGTCCTTTATTGCCAATCAGGGCCTGAACTCTATATCGTATTGACTGAGCTCGATTGACCATTGAACCAATCCTCCTGACAGCTCAGGCTTTTGGAGGATCCTCTTCAGTGGTTGATCGGTGAACACGACTATAGAGTGAGACAGAAAGTAGGGTCGCAGCCTCCTAGAAGCTATCACCAGCATAAGGGTGAGTTTTTCCAACTTTGGATACCTGGTCTCGGCAGGGAGTAGGGTTTTGCTAATGTAGTAGATTGAATTTTGCTGGCATGCCTCTTCCCTGATCAGTGCAGCGCTCGCAGCGGCACGTGACACCACCAGGTAGAGGTAGAGCTCTTCTCCGTTGATTGGCTGGATAGTAGGGGTGGACTGGCTAGATAAGCCTTATGCTGGGAGAAAGCCTGGTTGCACTCT
>JAULLF010000012.1:2786007-2796039 GCA_035668175.1 Sarracenia flava
CATGATATGCGAGGTGTGTTGGTGTATGCAGATATCATAAAAACTGGGGTTAGTTTTACATCTCAAAAATTATTTTATGCACACCCAAGTAGCATGGAAATCTAAAGAGAAATTCTAGTTCATTCCATTTTAATTTATCCAACATACATGTCACTGAATTATTTATTGATTTGATCACAACCTCTATTTTCTGTTCCACAGACCATTTATTCAACAATCGATATAACTTTTTTTTTTTTTTGAGAACAACAATCGATATTACTTATGAACCAACGTCGGGCTCGTCTTATAGACCCCCAAATAGCTACCCATCAACACACATAAGCGAAAGCTAATGGGTAATTATACGTTCTATAACCTACCATGGCAATCACCATTTATTGTTTTCTTGAGAAAATCGATGGGAATTTTACTCGAGCTCAATTTACAAGGATTAACCCAAAGGGAATGGCACCGGTCTTGTGTAAGTTATTGAACTTTTACTGAGGGACAATTATGTTCCAAATTATCTATGCCACAACACACTCGGTTCGTATCACCAATTATATTCGTTTATTAATCTATTCACATATTTTCGTTTATTAATCTATTCACATGAAACTCCCCACTACCGAGGACAACCATTATTTTATTTCCTTTGGAACAAGGACTTAGACCACTTTTTTCTCAATTCACCCCACGTTCATAACATCTTAGCAACCCATCAATCCTTAGCTTATACGGGTTATGCATCATAATGTTTTAAAAACTTCAGGCCCTCAATGACACATGAGTCTAGTAAAGATTTATAGGTTTGCTAAGAACTTCGAAGTATTTATTCAACAAAGCAAACTTGAAAGTATTTATTCAACATTCACATTCCAAGAGCATTGTTTCTCTACATACCGATACATGAAACACTTTCTGAAATCAAGATTATTCATATCATATGCAAATAACACGGTTTTTACTTCCAAAATATTCTATCAAGTATAATCCTTCATCAACACATATCGTCTGGTTAAAACAATTTAAGGTTTTTTTCCCCAAAACCCTCAAACCACATGCTCTCATACAAATACTAGTAAAATCAACTCATATACATGGCATAACTCAAGAGCAGTCTAGAATCCCTATTCCCTACCTCGTAAATGAAAAGTACGCTGAAATGCTGGTCTCCCGGTGATCCTACGGTGTGAGAACAAATCTTGATTGTCGTAGGATGAAAACCTATGCGCGATGATCGATTCTCCTACCGATTTGGCGGAAGGTGACTCACAAACGACTCTCCCACACCCATTTCTAGGGTTCTCCTGCGGCTTTTGAGTAAAAATGGATGAAGCACTTATGAGGAGTAAAATCCTAGTTTAGAATTTTTAAAAATTGTTACCCGTCTCAAGCGGACCCAGACCGCTCGAGTTCGAGCGGTCTTGTTGGAACGCAATGCTTAATAAGTTTTAAAATGTAGCCCGGGACTCGTTGAACCTGGTAATCCTAACATCCGAATACTCAATTTTAAGTAAACTGAAATTTTATTATTTGAATTAATCCTCATAATTAATTAGAAAAATAATTTATTAACGAATTTAAAACGTACCGGGTCATCACATACAGTGAGCATGTATCTGGATATATACAAAATATCCAATCAAAAGGAAGAACGTTGTCTACTCTTTTCATTGGAATAAATCAGATGCATATATGCTACAGATGAAAGCTTCCATTCATTCTTCTATCCATCAACTAGCAATCAACTAAGCATAGCTATGTCCTGTAGTTGGAGTGCTTGAAATTCTTGTTGTTTTTTCTGTAAGGGTGTTGAGCATTTTTTACACACTTCTACTGTTAGTGGATCATAGCATACAAGCAATACCAATCTCTTGATTTAAGTGCTATGATGTTGCAGGCCTTGGGCAAAGCTCGTAATCTTGGGCTTGGGAAGGCTGTCAATGTCTTGGATACCCTTGGGAGTAGCATGACCAGTTTGAACACAAGCAGTGGCTTTTCATCTGGGGTGAAATCTAAAGGCAATGACCTTCAAATTTTAGCATTTGAGGTTGCGAACACAATTGTTAAGGGTTCCATTCTTATGCAGTCCCTTTCAAAACGGAGCATACGACAGTTGAAAGAAGTGGTGCTTATTTCAGAAGGTGTGCAACGTTTAGTGTCAAAGGATATTAATGAACTCCTAACTATTGTTGCCACTGATAAAAGGTCAGTATGAGAGAAAAGGGAATCAAAAGTTCATGATAGTTCTGTCAGTATTACCATATTTGTCATTTTCTTGTCTAAGATAGAAGATTTGATTATTAACGGAATTCCTATGCAGGGAAGAGTTCAAAATTTTTTCAGGAGAAGTAGTTCGTTTTGGTAATCGTTGTAAAGATTCTCAGTGGCACAACTTGGACCGTTACTTTGAGAAGTAATGTCATTACTGTTCTTATATTAAGCTTATTTATCTATTCAATTTTTAGCATGTTTTCATTTGTGACAACATATTTAATTTTCCAGACGCAGTAAAGAACGTGCCCCTCATCAACAGTTGCAGGAAGAGGCAGAACAAATGATGCAGCAATTGATGACCTTGGTTCAGTATACAGCTGTGAGTATCACTGTTTATTATAAAACGAAGGCACAATTTTCATAACATTAGCTGTATAAGAGCCCTACAATTGTTCAAGAAATGATAGTGACCATTCTAATAGGAAGAAAGAAAAGAAAAAAGGACATTTGGGAGCAAATTGAAGAAACTTTTGTCATTTTATATTTCTTTCATATCTAGGAAAAAGTAAAAGACTAATTTGTGGCCATCAATTTATGGAGTTGTTGCATTTCTATGAACATAGTTCTAGTTTGAATAAATGAATGAGCAGTCATTAAAAAAGGTGGTCATCAAAAAGGTAATCTTTCTTTGCAAATGGGTCATGGTTCTAAAAATGTTACCGTCAAATGGTATTGCAGTTCGAAAAATGCTTTTTTGGCAGCTAAGGCTCAGGCTAGTCTATGGTTAGGATTTCTGTCGACACATCGAAAGTGCATTTGATAGTTTTAATATTTTTTGTATATGTATACTACCTGCATAATTGTATGATTATGCATAATACAACCACATTAAGATAAAAAATATACTTAAAAATCATTATTCATAAAAAATTAGAAATTTAAATACACAAAATTTGAAATGTGAAGACATTTTTATTTCTATAATCACAATAAAACTTACAAGTTAATTAAAATGGACATAATAAACTTCTCACAGTACAAAAAGAGATCACATGTTCTAATAAATTTCTTATAGCACCATAATTAAAAGATAATTACATAAGCTTTGTTCCCAAATTATAAGTTCCAGCAAATGAAAACAAAATAAACAAAAGCAACCTTGTCAAATTCATCGAGATCCTTTACAGGTTTCAACCATCTGCATCAGCCTTCACCTTATTTGAAGTATCAATGTCTCCACTCCCAGTGCTTTAACAAACAATTTCTAATTAGAGCTATTTCAAATGGAATACGTGTTTTCACAGGTTTACTGGAATTACCACCCCAAAAAAATAGAATGTACCAATCAATGACATCAAGGATTTTTGGCTTCCCATCTGAGGTAACTTGCAATCCAGCAGCTGCAGGGAATACACCAGAATTTGAAAAAATACCTCCTCATCTTCCTCCTCGTACTCTTCGTCATCGGCAGTTGCATCCTGATATTGCTGGTACTCGTCCACCAGATCATTCATGTTACTCTCATCTTCAGTGAATTCCATCTCGTCCATTCTCTCGCCCGTGTACCAGTGCAAGAAAGCCTTCCGCCTGAACATTGCCATGAATTGCTCGCTCACTCGCCTGAACATCTCCTGAATGGACGTTGAATTCCCAATGAAATTGGACGACATTTTTAGACATTTTGGTGGGATGTCGCACACACTAGACTTGACATTGTTTGGAATCCACTTGACAAAATATGAAGAATTTTTGTTCTGGACATTTGTCATTTGTTTGTCAACTTCTTTGGTGCTCATCTTTCCACGGAACATAGCCGAAGCAGTTAAGTAGCGGCCATGGCGAGGGTCAGCCGCGCACATCATGTTCTTTGCATCCCACATTTGTTGAGTCAACTCAGGGACAGTGAGAGCTCGGTACTGCTGGGTAATGTTACAGTTGAAAATGATAGTAAAGAAACCTTTATACGGCTAGGTAATATTACAGTTGAAAATGATAGTAAAGAAACCTTTGTATGCATGTATATTGATGATTTGCTGACTTTACAATATTGATTACACTATTTTCCAAGTAGAGTTCCATATGAGATTTACTCCTTTTCTTCATTACATTGAACTATTCTTAAATCTTTTTCTTTTTGCCAAGATAGAGTGGCTTGGTAAGCATTGAAGTAATTTTGTTCATACAAAGAGAGGGAATCTGTTCTGTTTCCTATGTAAATTCTCATTTAATTAAGTACACCAAAAAGGCCATATATGATGTTTACTCAACACTGAAACATGTAGGAATGTAGAGAAACTGATCTGATATGTGCTCGTATAAAAAATTTAAAGATGGGATTACATCACAACACCCAAGTAAAGATTTTTGAAAATAAAATTCCTGAATGCAAAAAACTCTTCCATCCAATAACAGAACAGTTAGCAAGTGTTCCTTCTTTCTTAAAATGTTAAAATTCTCTATTCTAGTTCTTTATACCTGTAAGAATCCTGTTGAAAGCTATAATTTTAAGTGAAGATGAGGCGGGAAAAAACATATCGATTAGAGCTGCAGGAAAGCAATAACTATCAGGTCACTAGTACTATGGTACTACCTAAAGAAAAAGTAATAGCTTCTAAAACCAACATTTTGAGAACTCCAATTGGTATTTTTAGCCTTGTACTTTTTTTATAATGAACTTTTATCATAAATTTAGTTGAACTTATTGTAAAAGTCAATTATTGATAAGCTAAAAGCACAAAAATAGAGCTTCTGGTTTCCGTTTTAAAATAATCAAGTTTTACACTAAGCTCAACTGCAGCATACATCTATCAAAGCATGACTACAGAGGGCATAAACTTGTAAAATAATAAGAAGACCAACTATATCAGGGTTGCAAGATTACAAACCGAACAAGTGATCGCTTGTACCAAATATAGCAGCACTGAATTGTCTCGTATTTAAGTCACTTCCATCTAGAGCAGAACCAAACCGGTCAAGCCACTGAGTGGGGCTTGAAGTTTCAGCCTCCTCAACCCACTCGGAAGTCATATCGATGTCATCAAGTTGAAGAGGATCGGCTTCTGGAGACTTGGGTTTCATTGATCTCGATAATTTGAGGTTGTAATTTATGTAGACAAAGTCATTTAGTGTGTTTCCTTATCAATCTTGTTGCACTTCTCAGAGTGGATTTGTTGAAATGTGCTCCAGTGCCTCTCAAAAGTACAAGTGCTGCAGACCTGACTAAGTATCCGAATGGCAACTCGTTGCAACACAGGAGCAGAATCACCGTACTGTTCCCACCAAATCCCTGCAATGTATTTGCAGTATGTTAACCATTTCAACTGATAAATCCACACACACATGTATATATATTTATATACGCAAATATTCCAAGCATCCATGTGTGCTCTCTCTCTCTCTCTCTCTCTCTCTCTCTCTCTCTCTCTCTCTCTCTTAATCTCTCATTTATTAGGCTCCTATCTCCGATGCACTGACAAAAAAGATGGGATAAAACCAACAACTTAACAGCTTAACCTGCACAAACTCAATAATAATAATCATAATACTAATTAATAATAAATTGATGACCTTTCACCATAAGGATAAGTGACATCAAACCTCTAATTTGCATAACAATAGTTTTGCTAAAAAAGGTAGACAGTTTACTATTACTGGCTAACTTATTTCAGTGAAGTAATGGCATTGATTTCAGAAACAATGCAGCAGTGAGATGCACCTTTGTCCATATACAAATGTGCATTCAATTTTTTTTTTTTTTGTACTACTTAAAAATGGATTGAAGATATTAGCATTCTGTTACTACGTAGACAACAAAACAATATCGTAGAACATAACCATTTTTAGGGTCTAAAATGTCAGCTTGTTAAGAACCATTAGATATTCGGGTTTTTTTTTTTAGATAACCCATGTGTCTTCCACGCCCAGCCCAATTGGACCCGAAATTCCTCACATCTGGACAGACAAGAAGTCCGGGCCATTAAATTGATCAGAGCTCTTGATTCGTTATCAGTCCATGTTTCTGCAATTATAATACAACCTGTCGTAGCCCACTCTTTCTCAATATCTTTCGATTGTAAGCTCACTTCGGATTTGATTTTTTCCAACCATATAGTCTTCAGAGTATCTGCAGATGGGCCCCTAAATCCACAACCGCACTTTCCCACTGCATCAATCATTAGTTGGTTCAATACATAGTAAGAAAGCAAATTGTAAGAGATCCAAAAATAATAATAATTATTATTATTACAAGTATTGTTATCGAGAAAAGGAAAATATGTCAAATTTTATTACACAACTGTTTTATGTACCAAACACTATGCAGGACTGCTCTTTTCACGACAGCACTATCAGCTACTAAGCTTTTTTTTTAGTCTTTCCAAGAACTAAAAAGACAACAGGACTCAAAATTAATTTTGCCAAATTGAAACTCCAAGTCTATGATATCCGATTTGAGGCAAATACTCAAAGCTGCAGCAAACACTCCAATTGTAGCAATCACTCAAAGGCTGGGACATCAAACATTCAAAAGCTGCCCATTAGCAAACACTCAAAACACTCAAGCAGACACAGAATGCCAAACAGAATGACATAAGAATATCAACAAAACCTTCTCTTGCAATGCCTGCGCAAAGGCTTCAGAGGCATCACCACTAGCAATATCCACAGAGTTTGGTAACCCTCTATCATTCCTCTACAACAGAAAAATAAATCCAATCAATATTGGAACTGAAAGTCAGACAATGTAAAGGAAAATGGAAATTAGTTGTAGTCCATCTTTAAACTCAGTATCCAGTCAATGGGTCAGATATCTTTTATTTTATTTTCTTTCTTTTTTCATAAGAAAGTTGGAAAGATATCAATCTCAAAAGTCAAAAATGGGTGGTAAAGGTCAGCCCAACACGTGAGGCTCACACAAGAGCAGGGTCTGAGGAGGGAAGGATGATGTATGGAGCCTTAAACCCATTCCTTCTGTCCATAAGCAGATTCAATCTTGAAAGCTCATGTCTCGTGTGGTTGGTCTTTGGAAAGGGATAAGGAGGGGTTGTGAATCTTGTGATGTTTTTGCATGAATTTCACGGCTATAAGGGATGGAAGGCAGGTGTTAAGTTTTGATCCCATGACTTGCGGCAATGTGTCAAACACCTTGAGTGCATGACTAGAAAGACCATTTTTCTCACCAACCTGTATATTCCTACTGCTCTCCAGGTTTCCAATAACCAAATCATCCTCAGCATTCACAGAAGGGGGATGGAAAGGGGAGCAGACAGAATTAAAAATAGGATTAGAAAGACTTACTTCTTGAAACAGGGGAAGTGGCGCGGAACCCTGTTCTTCCCCCGCTTTGTCTTCGTCCTCCCCAACACCTGCGTCATCTTCCGAGGCTTCTTCTCCATCCATTCCCGTGTCACCTCCATCCTCGTCATCTCCAGAGGATGAAAGAATCGCATTTGAACAAGCCACTTCCGTTGCCGTCACCGCTACAAACTTATTTTTCCTCTCACAGACTAGCGGACAAGGGGATTCAGAGTTTCCCTCCTCTTTTACCACTTCAGAGCATACACCGGCATCTTCATCCGATTCGTCCTCTCCGTCCGATCCCGATTCGCCTACTTCTTCGTCCTCTCCAGCGGACGACGTGATCTCACACACTTTCGCACCTAATCCTCACACACTTCGCACTTTTTAGGGTGGAGATTTATGCCCCCTGTGGCTAGGGTTGCAGACGGTTGCGAGTGAGAGAGAATCGAGAGTGAAGGGTTTTCGTGTAAACCAGTTGGGCGGTTATCCGGCGCGGGTCGGGTAACCGGGTGGACGCGCGGGTCATTATTAAAAAACGAATAAATGTCTCGGTTTTCTTATAATCGAAATGTAAAGTATTATAAATTGGTCTCGGTTTTGTACGAACCGAGACTAAAAATACATATTTATCTCGGTTAATTGAAAAAATCAGACCAAAACTTTTTTCAAATTTATCAGTCACGGTTTTACAAAAACCGAGACATTTTTAATTTTGTTAGTAAGACCTTTTAGCATTATTGTAGTAGTGTATAATCTAGATATAATTGTTAATATTAAGAATATATAAAAAGATAAAATTATCCATTTTAAACAGAAAACCAAAAAGCTACCTTTTCATCTAAACAATCAATTTTTTAAAAAATAATTTAAAAATTAAATTATCAAACAATCTATGTTAAATATAATTTAACCTTTTAACTTAGAATATAAAAACACAAAAATAAACTAATTTTTAAACTAGTTATTGGGCGTAGTCTATGAATTTATTATTGTGGGGTGAAGGCTAATCATGCAACCGGTGGGTGTCTAGTCATTTCCCCTTTTGATGCTGTTGTTAAACTTTTTGAATGTCGAAAAATCTTTTGAGAAATCATTCTTACTTTTCATTTATTTATTTATTTTAATGGGCAAACTTTAGCCTCTTGGATTAAAAAGATGATATTAATGAAAATTTAAAATAAAAATAATAATAATTGATGAACAATATAAAATTTAAATTACAAAAAATAAGAATTTGAGATAAAAAAGAGAAATATATGTAATATTTTATGGTTTACTCTAGGGGTGTAAAAAGGCCACGGGCGGCCCGAGGCCCGATTCAGGCCCGACACTGTTCAATCCGAACCCAGCCCGAGGTATGTACGACCGGGCCGGGCTATGCACTTAAACCCCGAGCCCGGTCCAAGGCCCAAAGCCCAACGACAAAGCCTGAAGTCTGCCCGCCCGAAAATTTTTTGCAATTAATTTTATAATTTTTAAAGTTTGAACATAGAAATTTAATTGATATTTTTTAATAACTTACAAAAAACAACTTAGAATAACTTGAAACAAATAAGTTATAAAAAATAAAAAAATTAAATTATGAAAAAAAAACTTAGAATAACTTAAATAAGTTATAAAAATAACTTATATCACTTTTTATAAATAACTTATAAAAAACCCTTATATAACTTTTTATAAATAAGTTATAAAAAAATAACTTATAAAAAATAACATATATGTGAAAAAAAAGTTTTATACAAAATACCCTAACTTATTATTTTTTAAAAAATCACAAAAAAATTTTAAATTTTTGACCCGAAGCCCGATTACACATAGGGTTCGGGCCGGACCTAGGTATCAAAAAAAGCCCGACCCAGCCTGATATTGCAGCAAACGGCCCGCGGGCTCGGGCCGGGCTTGGCCTGCCCAACACTCCACCAAGCTGGCCCGAGCGGTTTTTACATACCTAGTTTACTCTTTTATGTTTAAAACAAATAGTTTTATGTATGTATTTTTACATAGAAATATATTTATTTTATGTAATCGGATGTTGAATGAGAAAAATCAAAACGGAAAAAATAAATATCGTTCATGCTCCACATGTTGTCGAGATGGATGAAGTGACATCCTGTCTCACGTACTCACCTATTTTGTGAAATATATCAATAATATTTGTTGGGTAAAATTAAGTCAACACACTCTCACAAGTTTTAAACTCAAAAACTGTGATAATTAATCTATTTGTGTGGAAATTACACTTAAGATCACCATAGATTGCATTCAAGAACCATGAAGCAAAAGACTGAGAACTGATGTGTTGGAGAGATAAAATATATATGTAAAATGTATTTTCTAACACCCGTAACAAAACTAAGAAAATAACCAAAGCCACAACCGTGAGTTAACCATGGTTAACTCACAGTAACCAACACAGTAACACTTACACAATTACAATATTGGTACACAACCATATTAGCTATTTACCAGCCCCCGCAAGCGAGTGGTGGGAGAAGCACATACCAAGAGCTTGTCCTTGAATTGGAGAAATCG
>JAULLF010000012.1:3326601-3337253 GCA_035668175.1 Sarracenia flava
TTTTAAACTCGGGTAAAGGATTTTAAGATTCTATAAACTGGGATGCTCAAGATGACAATGAATATCAAGGGCAGAAGATGACACAACTGAGCATGCCTGGGTAGGAGCAGCATCTAGCAGGTACAACCCCCCGGAGACCCGGCCTCTACTGATAGTCCTCTTCGTCGAAAGATCCTGAAAAATGCAACAATTAGGGAAAAAAGTCACTGAGCAACCCAAATCAGAAATAATCTGGTTGATGGATAATAAATTAAATGGGTTATCAGGAGTATGGAAGACATTATATAAAGGAAGGGCAGAAGTTGGTGTCGCAACACCACAACCCTTGACAGCCAAGGAAGATCCATTAGCCACCAAAACACCAGCGTGACCAGAGGTTGGCTTATAATCCGAGAGAATACCTGATGATCCAGCCATGTGAGCAAAAGCACTAGAATCGATAACCCAAGTGTGGAGTGTAGCCACATATGCAGTAGGAGTACCTACAAATGTGGCTGTTGGTACCTTAGACGAGATTGCATTCTGACCATATATATACTGATCGTATTCTGCTGCAGTCATCTCCACAACTCGTTTGGCTGAGTTGGATGCCCCTGGACGACTCGACTGGATAGAAGCTGGCTGACTAAACACTGATGTGGCATTAGCCACCAGTGGGGGCTTGTCATGAAGTTTGTAGCACTCACTACGACTGTACCCCCTGATCCCGCAATAATGTCACATTTGGGTCTCACGATCACCATCTCGACCTTCTCCACGACCAGGCTTGCTACTGCGGCCGCAACCTCGACTGCTGCGGCTGCCATGAGAGTCCACCAGAGCGGATTGGTCAAATGTCGCACCGGAGGAGACACCAGTATCTCGGGACTCATCTCGACGAGATGCTCGACTAATACGACAGAAAGTCTCGAAGAGAGTGGGGATATCTGTCCCAGCAAAGATTTGAGAACGCGCTGAGTCGAACTTGGAGTCCAAGCTGGTCAAGAAACATACCACAAGAAGTTGATGCCTCTACTGCTGAAACTGGGACAACTTATTGGTGAATGAGAGGAGTCGATCAAATTCATCTGCCAGTACCTTAAAGTGCAAAAAGTGATCCTGAAGAGGCTTCCCAGATTGCTGGGATTGAAAGAAGTCTTTCATGACATCATAAAAACGGGAAAGAACATTCGTGGATGAGTAGATCGACTCTAGTGAAGACCATATCTCTCGCACGGTGTCCGTTTTGGCTACCAAAGCCTGAACAGAGGGTTCCATTGAATTGAGTAGCTAAGTAAATATCCAGGCATCATCCCGGGTCCAGGTCTGAAAAGTGGCTGATGTCTGAGGCGGAGGATCATCAGATAAGTGAGAATCAAGTTCTATTCCCTGAAGAGACTTCAAAACACTTTTCTTCCATAGTGCATAACTGTTGGCGCCGTCAAGCTGCCGATCTACCAACCGTGTGGATGAGGTGAACACCTCTGTGGTACGCTGCCGACCAGCTTCAACATGAGATTCCCGGGTCACGGAATCCTCCGACATCCTTGTTTACCAACAAGGGGATTAAAAATACCATACAACCAAATCTCAATCCACACGGGTAAGGAATAGAGAATCATACCGAACCCTCACAGCATCCTTAATCTAGCATTATGCTCATCATTTAGTCTCTGGAAGTGGTTAGATGCTGCGAGGGAGAAGTACAGTCAAGTTTGGAAGAGCTGGAAAAGGTTCGGCGAAACTCCGATGAAGCTCCGGCAAGGCTCCGGCGAGGCCTGTGTGGTCGACTTAAGACCCTGGACGCTTTACTGTAGTCGGCTGGAGCAGATAATTAGTCTGGAGGAGCTTTTCGAAGGTCGACGTCAAGGGTTTCTGAGTTTACAGGTCGGCGCAGGCAGTATCTTCTGGACGTCAAGGGTTTTTGGGTTTCTGGTGGTCATTGATCACTTGTGGATGGCCGATGGTGGTCGTCGTACCTCTAGAGACGCAAGTCGGCGAAGTCCCTGGAGAAGCCAACTGTCTCGGCGAGTGCTTCTGGTAGCGCTACTAGAAGTCGGCGGTGGCTACTGGTGTGGTCGGCGTGGCTTCTTGGTAGATCTGGTGAAGGCGGCTAGGGTTTCTGGTAGAGATGGAGGCGGCTTGGATTTCTGGTGGTGAAGGCGGCTAGGGTTTCTGGTAGAGATGGCTAGGGTTTCATGGCTCTGATACCATGTTGAAAGGGAGAAGAGTGCATCTCAACTAGAGACCTACACCCATATTTAAAGGAAAAGAGGAGTACAATAGTTACTGTGGGTATTTCCACATAATACAATTATCACATACTATATATAAACCCATATTATTTTAACATTGGTCATATCCAGCAGTACTTATGACAGTTCCTTTTCAAGTATCTTTGTTTTGCTTTGTTCTTTCTGAAACATGTTCACATGGAATATTTCCCATGCCCCCTTCTCCTACGTGTTGACCACATACTAAGGTTGACGCATTAGATAGTAGGTAATAGTCATAGACGAGGTACCTACAATGACGTTGGCCAAATGGTAGGTGCAGAATTACAAAAATTGTATATCTTGAATGTTTGTGTTTACCTTGAATAGAATGTAAAATAGATAGTTCGTTGGTATCTGGTTGTATAATGCTGCTATGTTGTGCTGTGAGATTATGTTTGGCATATCATTGGGATTGGATTGACTTGCTGAAATCAGAAATAAAAGTTATCTATTTACTTTCCAAGTAATAGAATGATGGTATTTATGAATTGTCATTTTATAGAATTAGAAAATTTCCCGTATTGGTATTGTGTCTATCTCTATATCTATACTCCTCAGGTACTCACAAACATGTATATGATACATCCTAAATCTTGTCCATCCTTAATTTGATTTTTCTTTTCTTTCAATTTTTGAAGTATAGGATACTTTGATACTCCATGCCATGTACCAAGCTTTTATGAAATTGAGGATATGTCATTTCTTGGATAGCATTAGAGTGCAAGTCTTGGCAATAAATACAAGAATAAGTTTCCAATACTTTGCTTAATTCTTAAGAAGAAAATAGGGAGATTAAAGTAGTATATTCTTTTTTCAAGGTTTTCTGAATTTATATCCTTATTGTATCTTATCCATTTTTCATATCAGGTTTAGTGAGAATATATCGCTAGTGACATCGGATTTCTACAATTAAACAAGCAAGTAAACTTGTGTGTAACATTTTTGCATACAAGACTTGAGTGCAACAAGGAAAAGCACATGGAAAATTGTTAGCTATTCTTTTATTTTTATATAATCAATTGAAAATTGATTTTGATATCAAGCCTATTTTTACAACAATACTAAAAATTATAAATTTTTATTCTTACAAATGTATCCTAGCCGTACCTTTATTCTATTTTCCTAGGGTTTTTCGTATCATATCAGATTCGTATCCTGTATTTGTAATCATGTTTAATTTGCATTTTTTACTACTTGGCCATCTTAATAAATTTCCTTCCATGTGCTTGTGTATTTGGGCTTAGCAAGCTTCATAAAAAAGTGCTTCTGAAGGTTATTTAATGGAAAATGTATAGCTATTTTGTGGTTGAAAGATTATCTACATCAATCACATTTATTTCCATTTCTCTAGGTCTTGACTGCCGTTGGTGGAGGCGAGATAGTAATGAAGGCTTTGCAAGATGTGGTGCCTGAGAATGTTCATGCCAAGCTTTCAACTTCTGTATCTGAAATTTTGCATAATCGGGGTACAAACTTGAAACTTGATGGACTCCTGAATGTCAATGAGATACCTAATGTGGCATTGGGGTTAAAGTCGAAGATCCAGGAAAAAGTCAGTGGACACTCGAGTGCAGGACAGTATGAAGATTCTTATTCTTCAGATGAGAGGAAAAAGGTTGATGACCTGGAAAATAATTCTAATGATAATCAAGTTACCTTGGACAACCCTGCTGGTGGACAGGAATCAGAGTTGCAGCCTTCAGATACACTGCAGAAGCAAGTCAACACTGGTCAATCTCAACCGTTTACCCGTGAAGGTGAAATCGGATCAGATAAAGGTGCTATGCCTGATTTTCCCAGGGTGTCTGAAAGTTCCAGTGGCACTGACGATATAACTTGTGATCAGCACAAAATGGATGAGGACAGCGAAGTTTCTAGGTTAGACGTGATAGAGGAGGATAATATCCAGCAGAATATAGAAGATGACCCGAAGTCTTCTACTGATCAAAATAACACCGCTTCCACCAAGACTGATCACAAAATGGATGAGGACAGTGAAGTTTCTAGGTTAGACGTGATAGAGGATGATAATATCCCGCAGAATATAGAAGATGACCCAAAGTCTTCTACTGATCAAAATAACACCGCTTCCACCAAGACAGAGGAAGGATTTTTGTATCCGGAAGCCGCTTCTGAGGCCCAACCGATGGAAAAAGTAGGCAATGATAATCTGAATCAAAGTAGTTCTGATTCCTCCACCTTCAGTGTTTCTCAGGCATTACAAGCCTTGACAGGGATAGATGATTCCACACAAGTGGCTGTTAACAGTATATTTGGTGTAATAGAAGACGTGATTACTCAGATAGAGGTGGAAAATGACAATAAAACTAATGCTGATGGTAAGAATAAGATTGAGGACAGGAGAATTGACTCTATGAGCAAGAACCAAGAAGTCATTGATGACTGTGATAGCTCAATGAGGATAGAAGAAAACAAAAATGACCAGAGCTCACAGTCTGACATGTTAGATAATCTTCCTTTGCATCAAGGAAGGGATCAACAGAATGATGCAAGAACCAGACGGGCAGAGATGGAGAAATCTATAAGAAGACCTGATCAGTTTGAGGGTAATAGTGTTGGTTGTTCTTCGGAAGATGGCATGGTTAGTCATATAAATAAGGCAGGCAGTGGAATGAGGGAGCATCTGGTAAGCAGCAAGCTTTTGGCTGAACAGTCAAATAAAATTAGACATTTTTATGACATGCCGTTATTCATAACTACAAACCCATACAATGATCCTATTTATAAGGAATACTTTTATAAATATGTACTTTCGAAGATGCCAAATACTAAATTGCTGGACCTGGATAAAACTACCGCTTTATTTCTCGACAATATTCCAGAAGAAGGGCAATGGAAGTTTTTGGAACAATCTGGAAATAAAGAAGATTCTGCTGATAATGTTTCTACTCGTGAAGGTGTCAACAAAGTTATTAAGACTCATTCACCTTCAAAAGCAGGTACAGATCAAGTTATTGAACCACCTTATATTGTAATGGATGCTGAGCAACAGAAGGAACCCATTCGAGACTATGACACAGTGGACAAAACAAATCAAAAAGTTGTAATAGGTACTGATTCATCACAGCAAGTGAGGAGATTTGTTAAGACTATTATATTGGGTTCATTGAAGGTCGAAGTTGGTCGAAGGCTAAGTGCTGGAAACATGAAAGACTTGGAGCCAAATCTTGCCGGAGATATGGAACATGTTGCAAATGCTGTGTCTCTGGCTGCATCACATAGCAATAATCATATATGGTTTTTGGATGACGAAGACTATAATTCAGAAAAGCTAGGTATACTTAATGGAGAGTGTATAGTAAGTGCTATTACATCTGCTGTTCAGGAAACCAATTATTTGAGAAGTGTTCTCCCAGTTGGTGTTGTTGTAGGCTCTAACTTAGGTGCTTTGAGAAAATTCTTCGATGTTGTCACGGTAAGTGGTATTGATCAAAGTGAATTTATGGCCCTGGATCAGATCAATCATTCTGTGGTAATAAATCATGTTCAACTAGTTGAAACAGAGGTTAATCAAGTCCTTCGGAATCAATCTGATCAGAAGTACAGTGTGTCCAAAAGCAGAGATGGGGAGAAGACTGAATTAAGAAAGCGAAGCAATGGCACTATCATGGTTGGTGCCGTTACAGCTGCCCTGGGAGCATCTGCTTTATTGGTGGATCAACAGGTAAAAATTAGATCTCTTCACAGTCTCTAATACTCTTGATTTTCTTTTCTAACACAGATCTATGATGTGTAATTTGGGGATATTGTGCTTCATGAGCGAGTTTCCAAAGTATCCCTTACTAGGGTAGTCTTCTACAAGATTGAGTTTTGAGATTTAGCTTTGTGAAGTGAATAGAAAAAGTGTCTTTGATGACCCCCAACTAAATATGGGTTTTGTGAGGACTCGTGCTTTATAGATTCTGCTTGCTGCTTTTTTTTTTTTTTTGAATTACATATAAAGGATGAAAGTGCTGTGAATAATAAAAAGCGCATGAAGGAGGTTTTATATAACTAGAAAATGCAGTGTTAGATGACATATGAAATACCTATTTTGTTATTCTCTACAATTAAATAATATTAATTACTTAGTATTGTTTGACTGACATTGTGACACATGCAAACTGTCTAGAATTAATTTTGTGCTTCCTTCTTCTTCTCATTTTCCTTTTCAATTTTTGGCCTCAATATGTAGAATGTTACTTTGGAAGATAACTTCCTCCACTATATCTTCCTTATGTTGGTCAATGGTCATTAATCTCGTGCATGCACTGCAGATATTTGCTTTTCTTGGACAGAAATCAGCTAAGCCTTCTAGAATCTTAGATTATGTTGTAATTTGTTTCACAGAGTTTCACTTTGTTCTCATGTTTGTCTTAAGGAAGTTAGTTGCCAGTCTTTTCAAAATGGTCTACACATTATGGGATGCAGAATTAAGCTACATTTTTTCCATTTTACGGTAGAACACTAGGACCATAGAACACAAAATAAACATGTTAGGCTGTGCCTTTTCTTATTCTTTCCTTGGTTCTTTCCTTATTTTTGTTTTTTTCTTTTCGGTAAAGAGTCTTTACGTGTTTCTCATGTTTTTTTTGGTGATCCATGGGCACGAGGGATTCAGATAAAGGTACTGAAACATTTTTTTCCTTTTACAGTAGAACACTAGAACCATAGAACACAGAAACTAAGCATGCTAGGCTGTTCCTTTTTTATTCTTTCCTTAGTTGTTTTTTTTTTCCTTTTCGGTGAAGAGTCTTTACGTGTTTCTCATGTTTTTTGGTGATCCATGGGGATGAAGGATTCAGATAAAGGTACTGAGACTTCTGGAACCTTGTTCAATTCCTTTGAGGAGAAAGTAAATCATCAGAAGGAGCATGACAAGCTTGATGAGGAAATTTCTGAGAAAAACCCTAACGCAGTTACAAGCCTTGCAGAGAAAGCCATGTCAGTTGCTGGTCCTGTGGTACCTAAGAAAGAAGGTGGCGAAGTGGATCAAGAAAGGTCTGATCTGTTGTTTAATTTAATGCATGCATATCTGATTTCCCTTTCCCAAACTTACTGTTCTCTCTGTTTTCCTTGTCTAATCAGGCTGGTGGCAATGCTGGCAGAATTGGGACAAAAGGGCGGCATGTTGAAGCTGTTCGGTAAAATTGCTTTGCTTTGGGGTGGTATGCGTGGTGCTATGAGTTTGACTGATAGGCTTATCTTAATTCTGCGTATTGCTGAGCGTCCCTTGGTTCAGAGGTAAATTAAGTAATTGGATGTCCTCTTTCTTGGCATTGAAAGTATTAATGTTGGATATTTATGGGAAACTTGATAAGATTTAAACTTTCTGAAAGCAAATCTTTACTATACTACGACCTCAGTGAAGGAACTTTTGTATGTTCGGCTAGGGGAGGCCCTAGAAGAAGTAAGAGGAAGGCTTGGAGTTTCATCTCTTTGCATCATGCGGTGCACATGGAGAGAGGGGAATTATAGTTATTTTGAGGATATTGAATGCCCAATTCCGGTTTTTAAAGAAAATGTAGTTTCAACTCCCAATTTTTGGCTTCATACAAGTTTACCTTTCATCAGTCTTCTTTCAGAGAAATTTTAGAGGATGTGTACATCCCGGTTGTTTAAGGGTGGGTTATGGCAGCTTTGCTTGCCTTTGTATACGCTGTTTGTGTGCTTTAGTTTATCAGCGCGGGGGGTTAGGACTAAACTGTAACTCCAATCCCTCTTCTAACTTCCAATATTGTATGGTGCCTAACATTTTCAAACAAAAAGAGAGAAACTTTAAACATTTCAGTACTAACCAACTTTGTTGATTAGAGAGTCGATGCAAAAAATCAGGCCTCTTTGCTAGTGACCGGACCATATTCGCTATGAAAAAAACACAACATCAAGGCCTCAAGATTAGGTAAACCGAAGGTATATGCATGTGACATACATGTGGATAATAAGATAAAACACAAAGGTCATCAATCGGAGTCTTCACCAAATATAATGAATTAAGCCAAAAGGTCTGTAATACAAAGTGAAGAAAGAAGGAAATAAAGGAAGAATAAATATTCCCATTCTTATATTTCATGTCCAATTCCATCAATATCAATTATTACCTTTAGGGAATAATTACTATGCTTTCCTCAAAGAACTAACCAAAAAAGCATGTCATCGCCGAAAGATACACAACTTTCAATGTACTTCCTAACTGTAAGAGTTTTCTTACGATCCTAAGATGACACATAAACCTTAAAACCTTGCAAGATCTTGATAAGAGTTACTTGCACTTTCTAAAACAAATGTTATAGATACAGTAAAAATCAAATTCAGCATTCTAAAAGATTAACGAACATGCTCTAGGGCTAATTTCTGTTTTAGCGTCAACCGTTAGCAAATGATACAAAAATGTTCTCACTTTGGTATCAATGTTTGATGGGGAAGTCATTAGTTTTGACCACAACTCCAAGAGAGTGTCAATAATTTATGAAATCTGTCATCAAACAAAGATAAGGTTTCTTAAACTTCACTGCTTAATTATTTTGAGTCCAAATTTGCAGGACCATTTACTGGATCAATTCTCAACTCTTCTAAATGTTCTTAGATCGCTAACAGAGTTTTTACAGATTCATGAAAGATTTAAGCACTTGGTTATGGGTGTCCCACGATTTTCCTTTTTACTATCTTCCTTTTGGGGGTTTGGAGGTGAAATTGTGAATAGTGTAAAAGAGAATACAAGAATATTAGGAAAAACTTAACCACTCAATTAGAGAGCCCCTCTATATGTAATGATTACAAGGATAGATACAACCAAACCCTAATGGGTCCTTATAGCTAATGGGTTTATCTACTTGTATTATATACATACATCTCATAATATCACTAGCACTCCCCCTCAAGCTGGAGCATAGATATCAATCATTCCCAGCTTGTTACAAATATAACGAACTCGTGGACCAACTAATGACTTGGTAAAGACATCTCCAAGTTGCTCTGTTGTCTTCACATGATCCAAGGATATAATACCCTTCTGACACTTTTCTCGAACAAAATGACAATCAACTTCAATATGCTTTGTCCTCTCGTGAAATACTGGATTATTAGCGATATGCATAGCCGCTTGATTATCACACCACAACCTTGAGGATTCTATCATCGGCATGTCAATCTCTTCTAGGAGCTGTCGTGTCCACATAATCTCAGTAATTGCCATTTCCATGGCTCGGTACTCAGCTTCAGCACTTGACCTTGCTACAACGTCTTGTTTCTTGCTTTTCCAAGAAATCAGATTCCCTCCAAGGAATATAGAGTATCCTGAGGTCGATCGCCTATCACTGAGAGATTCTGCCCAATCTGCATCCGCATATCCTTCCAGGTTAAGGTGTCCATGATTCTTGAAAACAAGTCCTTTACCAGAATTAGCTCTCAAGTATCTCAATATACGAAGTACTGCCTGCCAATGAGTTGTTCTCAGAGATTTCATGAACTAACTCACCACACTTACCGCAAAGGCAATATCTGGATGTGTTATGGTGGTAAGATAATTCAAATTATCCACTAACCGTCTATATCTGTCTGGATGAGAGAACAACTCACTATCATCGTCTATATCATCGTCTCTTCCCAACTTTTGACCGAGATCCATAGGAGTCTCACTGTCTCTGCTCCCCTGAAACCTTGCCTCATATAGGATATCAAACACATATTTCCGTTGGGAGAGAAAGATATCATCATTCTTCTGTGCCACTTCCATGCCAAGAAAGTACTTTAGGCCCCCCAAATCTTTGGTTTGAAACTGGCTCTGTAAAAAGGTCTTCAAATTACTGATCCCACCAGTGTCATCTCCTATAATCACAATGTCATCAACATACACAACATAAGGAATCCATGCTCCGGGCGACGGTAAAAGATGCTCGGATCTTTCCCACATTGATGCAAGCCAAACTTCTGAGGCACCGAGCTGAATCGACCAAACCAAGCCCGTGGTGACTGTTTAAGGCCATAAAGTGAGCGTTTAAGGCGACATACTTTTCCAATCTCCCCCTGAGCAACAAACCCCAGTGGTTGCTCCATATAAACTTCCTCCTGTAGATCTCCATGCAAGAAATCATTTTTCACGTCTAGTTGATGCAAGGGCCACCCGCGGGTAGCAGCTAAAGAAATGAGCAAGCGGACAGACGTCATCTTAGCCACTTGAGAGAATGTATCAAAGTAATCCACGCCATAAGTCTGAGCATAACCCTTTGCCACCAAGCGAGCCTTCAACCGGACTAACGAACCATCAGGGTTGACCTTAATAGTGTAAACCCACTTGCATCCAATAGCGTGCTTTTTAGGAGGAAGGGGAACAAGCTCCCAAGTCTGATTAAATTCCAAAGTTGTCATTTCTTCTTCCATAGCCTGACGCCATCCAGA
>JAULLF010000013.1:31214-47573 GCA_035668175.1 Sarracenia flava
ACCTATTTTTAAATATCTTACGATACCAGGTTAATGTGATATCACATCCCACATTGGTGGGATATAAAAAACAAGTCTGATATATAATAAAAATTGTGCCCTACTACTAATAACTTAGACTTAAGCTTTTAACTGTGTTGTTAGACTCTTTATTCAAGTTATTGGATCAGTAATCCATTTGTGTTGTTACAAATGGTATCAGAGCCAATCCTAGTTCCCGTGATGGGCTCCGTGGTGGTGTTGATAAAGGAGTAAAGGCTCTAGAGAGGGATAGAGACCCCGAAGTTGTATACCTTGTGCACGCTTATGGGTTACTACTAATAACTTAGACTTAAGCTTTTAGTTGTGTTGTTAGACTCTTTATTCAAATTATTGGATCAGTAGTCCATTTGTGTCGTTACAAATGGTATCAGAGCCAATCCTAGTTCCCGTGATGGGCTCTGTGGTGGTGTTTATAGAGGAGTAAAGGCTCTAGAGAGGGATAGAGACCCCGAAGTTGTATACCAGGTGCACGCTTATGGGCTGCTCTGTGTCCGTTAATGAGTTGCTATCCACATCCCAACTAGGGAAAGAACTTGAGTTACGCGACGAGGATGTCGCTTCTCTGAGTAGGGGATATTGTGATATCTCATTCCACATCGGTGGGATATAGAAAACAAGTCTGATATATAATGAAACTTGTACACTACTATTAATAACTTGGGCTTTAGATTTTGGGCCATGTTAGGTTCTTTAATCAAATTATTGGATCAGTGGTCCACTCGGGTCGTTATACAACCTCAGGGGCCTCTACCCCTCTCCGGAACCTCTACTCCTCTATCCATACCACCACGGAGCCTGTTACGGAAATCAAGGTTGGCTCTGATACCTTTTGTAACAACCCAAGTGAACCACTTGCCTAACCAGGGAAAGCACTTGGACCACGCAACAAGATCATCGCGTTTTTGAGTAGGGGATATTATGATATCCCATCTGACATCGGTAGGATATAGAAAACAAGTCTGATATATAATGAAACTTGTGAATTACTACCAATAACTTAGGCTTAAGCTTTTGGGTTATGTTGTTAGGCTCTGTATTCAAGTTATTAGGTCAGTGATTCACTTGAGTCGTTACAGTTAAGACGATACACGATTCACAAAATAGAAAAACGATATAGGATTCATATCTCAATTTGACAACTATATTCACTGGTCACTTGAGTAAATTCTCATTGCATATATATTTCCAAATGCATAGTTTAAAACACCAAGGCACATATTTTCCTCCGTATGTTAGAAGGTCAAGGCTGGCATCCACTGCCTGTTTTTTAAAACAAATTTGGAAAATGCAGTTTTTCACAACTTGAAAAGCTTAGAGTGGCATAGGAAAATTGCTGTGTGCAATCTTAACAAGTGAGTAAAATACTGACGATATTGGTAAAGCTCGATTAATTCATCGCAAAACTCATTCACTAATGGCCATGGACATCACAAAAAAAGGGATCGACTCATCTTTGCAAGAAAGGGTTTTAACAAAATCCATGGCCATATGTAATCTACAAAACTTCTAGAATAAATAAATATATCTATCCATTCATTTGAAAATGAATATACATTTATGATCATTGATCAGCTTGCCAAATCAATCTTGGAATCTTGGATTGCAAACTCAAAAGAGTGCATAGCCCATTATGGAATTTGGCATCTACTTCAAGAGAACTTGTAAAAAATAAAAATAAAAATAAAAAATTATGTAACATCAAAACATAGCTTTTATTAGCAATCAGAGTACAAAAAAAAATGCCATCCAAGCTCCAAATTCGTTAAATTTAGAGTAGTTGTAGGGACATTTTATTTTGTACTCCATTTGATACTCTATACTCACATAAATTGTGAATATCAAAACAATAGTTGTAGGGCCTATAAATTTTAAGTGTAGAGTAAAAAATAGAGTACAAAATGCAGTCTCTCTAGTTTTATTCTTAAATTTAACTCAACTATATGATAAGCTTCTTCAAGCCAAAAAGTTGAGAAAAAATGCAGTTAGAACAAGAAAAATATAAAAAAAATTGAAATTGTTTGGAATAAAAAATCAATCGACTTTTCTCTTAAAAGCTTGGATGTGTTTGAAATAAAAAACCAACACGATTTTTAAAGATATCACTTTTTCTTCCTTTTTTTTTCTTCTTTCTTCTAATTACTATTGTTTTAAAATTATCCAAAATATTCTCCATTTTTTTATACCTATTCATTTTTTATAAATAAAAAAAAAACCAAAACCTCTTTAAAACCAAACTTTTTAGACGATCCAAACAGCCACATAACCCAGAGCAAAAGCATTGGACTGACCTTGCAAACAGAAACAGGGCAAGATTTTCCTATATCACCGCATTCCTCTGCTTCACCTTCGCTTTCTCCGCGTCGATAATAGACTCCACCAACCTCACCGCGCTCTCGAGCTTCCCTTTGGCGTTCACCACCACGTAATCAAAATCCCTCAGATGCTTCACCTCCTCCCGAGCGGTGGCGATCCTCACCAGCAGCGTCTCCTTCGTCTCTGTCTTCCTATCGATCAACCGACTCACCAACGCCGATTCGTTCTCCGCCACCAAGAAAACGAAAACAGCCGAATCCCTAAGAATCTTCCTTAAAGTCGCAGCCCCCTGTATATCAACCCTCAACACAATGTCGTAACCTTTTCCCATATACTCTCGAATTTGTTGTTTGGGAATTCCCTTATAATCCCCATATACCAAAGCATACTCCAACAGCTCATCTCTCTGAACCATTGATAGAAACTCTTCTTTGCTCACGAAGAAGTAGTCCTTCCCGTCAACTTCACCGGCTCTCTTTGGCCGGCTTGTGGCCGTGACGACGAAATGAATGCCCTCTCGAACTTCCCTCAATTTCTTGATCACCGCGTCTTTGCCCACCCCACTCGGCCCGCTAATGACTATAATCAACGGGTTTGGATTGGGCGCTAGTGGCTCTGAACTGAATCCCAAACCTAGAGAAGCTTCGAGTGATCGGTACAATTCGGCCTTGTCAGCTGTCTCGACAGACGGAATCGGAACGACGGGGGGTCGCCGGGAATCACCCATTTTGCAATTCGACCAGACAAAACGGTGGGTCAAGGAATTCGATGCTCGAGACGGTAATTTGAAGCTGCTTCGGTTCAAAATTCGAGATTTGGAAGCGGAAACAGCTAATGGGTAGCCAGGGTATGTGAATTTTCTATGGTAAAAACAAGGGTTTAGGTTGACTCGAGTGAGTGATGTACCGAGCCTTCGGAAGAGCATCGAAAACAGATATAAGCGAAGGAGTTTCTAAAATTCGCTAATCAGGAATATGAATATTATTTAGGGTTTCTACGCGACTTGAAAGTGACGATTACTGTGGCGACCAAATGAGTCGGCGATTTTCGCCGCATATATAAGCGAAGCAGCTTCTGGAATTCGATAATTTAAGCAGGAATAAGAATATTCTTTAGGGTTTCTAAAGCAACATGAAAGTGACGAATTAACTGTGGCGACCAAAAGAGTCGGCGATTTTCGCCGCCAGTCTGCGACAGTTTCCTACTCTGGCAGCGGCGGTGGATGGTATTTATTAGGGATGCCATTGTTCGATTATATGTATTTTGATTTTATTTTAAATTTTTTTTTTGAATAAAATATGAAAACATTTAGAAAAGAAAAAAATAAGCTTAAATAAGTCGATAAGCCAGATTTTATGTTTTTTGTTTTCGGATTTAGTGAACTTAATCAAAATACAAAACAAATCTAAAAAACAAAAAAGAAAAACAAGCAAAATTTAGCTCAAACAGGGAATAGTTCTTCTTCGTCTTGGCCACAAAGAGGTGCACCTTGTCCTACTACATAAACGCATAAGGGTGTATGCTCTGCTATGGGTCATACTTGTCCAACACAAGAAAACACAACATACAAATAATATAAAAGAAATAACAGTCAATACAATATACTAAGCTATCTATTTTGCTTTATCAATGTCTCTACTTGCAAAAGGGAAAAAACAATTGATATATGAATGCTATGGATCATAATAAGTTAAAGCATAATCAATAATGTGATATAGCATCACAGATCATGATGAAGGTCGGATACACGTCTTTTGCCATGGAGCCAAGACAAAACCTACACACTCTTGTATCATTTGGACCCCCACTATGGTCCACTTGCATTAAGACTATTGGAACCTCACAAGGCAACCCCAATTCGACCAGTAAAAAGACCTCCAAACTCTCATGCAGAAAAGGTTTGATCTTCAGCACACCTGCTGTGGGAGCCAAATCTAAGGGCTGAGCTATATATATGGCTAATCTCGCTAATGGATGGATCCATAGCCCAGCTTGAGCAGAGGGTTGTTCAGTTGGGGATTCACAGCACCAAGCTCTCCAGCAGCCAGCATCCCAGCATAACAGACAATGGCACAACAGCAAAACTAAGCAATGCAAATCTGAACCAAAGTATCTTTTGGATTTGTTATGTATAATCGTTAGTTAACATGAAATCTAAAGCAGGTGTCTGTCGAATAATTTTAGAGAGAAGCTATTGTCAATTATTTCAGTCTTGAACCAGTTGAGCCTTTCCAAACACCTCCTCTAACGCAATGTCAGAAATGAAATTTAGTTGCACCACAGGCTTATGACTGGTCTTTAGTAGCTAAGCAACTGGAGGTGTCATGCCCAAGTTGCTGCAAAGAAGCAGAAGGAAGATAGTATGCCTAACTTTTGGGCATACTGCCTCATAAGCAGGTTTCTTATGTACAATCTGATATCTGAGCGATTTTAGCAATTGCATATGGTTCAGGAACAACTGAAGTTAAAATTATTATTTTCATGATGGATATAGAACTGAAACAGGTTTTGAAATAAGCGTCAGACATCCTTGTGATGATATAAACCAGTACCACTAAGTCTTATTAGGATCGAATATGAGCCCTTGTGATGATATAAACCAGTACCACCAAGTCTTATTAGGATCAAATATGAGTTTCATACAATGTGATACCTCCAGCGTTAACTGCCTTACAATATAAAAAGAATCTATGTTTATGTTGTCTTTTCTTATTTGTATTTCTCATATTTATTATTAATTCTTAGAGGAGTTTTGTGTAATTTCTACTTTTATCATTTTAATATAAATACTTAGAAGTGTAAGGAATAGATTACAACTCTCTCTCTCTCTCTCTCTCTTCCTTCATCTTTAACCCTAAAAATCTGAACTTTAGATTCTAACTTTCTCCACATCAAATAACCTTATCTAGAATCCTCAACATCGAACCATATTTTCTTATTTTTATGAAGAATGCATCCTGAAGAACTATTAACAACAGGAATATAACTATTCTCGGTGAGAAGAAAATTAAACAACTCAGTAATAACTGAAATACTAGGAATATGAAACTAAGATTGCACAATTACTTACTATCTATCTCTGTCCTTTGCACTGGAGCCATTCAAAGAAGTAGGAACCGCTTCAAAAATTTTACTTGATGTAAATAGCACTTCGTTCAGATTCAGCCATAGGCAATGAAATGCAATTTGACAGGGAATATAATTCATATGAAAGGAAAACCTACATATTTTTGTTCCTGTGAAAATATTGGGACTTGAAAAGGAAGAAGAAGTTTACACCACATTCTCATCCTGAAATAAAGAAGTACAAAGAAAGCATATAATCCAGAAATATAAATGCAAACTATCAAGTTTGAAACACAATATCCTTTAAGATTGTCTAGGAACCACCAAATCATTACAGGGGGGACTGCTGGAGGAATTTTAGGCAGAAAAGAATCCAAAAATCACCAACATGCCAATTTAAGTCAATATAGGGACTCACTATAATTCAGGAACGAGATTGCCAAAACAAATAAACCTAAAAAAGATACTTATAGAGGAAGAAAAATTCAGAAATACTCAAATCAATTGAGTATTTCTGAATATTTCTGCCAGAGCTAGAATTAGCTCCAGGAGGTAGGTGGAAAACATCTTTGGCATCTGGAAGATTTGACTGAGGGATATTTCTACAGCATTATTGAAACACCATATAGGCCTCCATTGTACTACGGATATAATTGAAAAGGGGGCTCTGCGGGAGCTTGGTGGTGTTAATATTTCTGTTAGAAATAGCAGATTTGCTTCATTAATGTGGCCTGCAATTATTTATTTTCCTATTAGTCTTAGCAGTAGTAGTTCAGTTCCTTCTCTGTTGGATGTTTTCTGCCTTGGCAATTTTTGCTGGCTGTAGCTCGTAATTGTTGGGGAGTACGATTCCTTCCTTTTGTCCTGTGATTTTGTTTCTCTTTCAAAAAATACTTAACCCCAATAAATAAATAAAAAACCCTGAAACAGCTACCAGTTACAAGATTGATTTACAAGCAGAATAACTCATTGTTATTTAAGTCTGTGCATTGATTATTGTTCAGATACTTAAAGAATGAGCATTAAAGCACCCCAGATCCAAAATACAAGAAGAATTTACCACTCTCATATGCTGGAGTAGATGTGTCCTTCATAGGAATTAATTTGTTCGCATTTGTTCGTGGAGGCCAGTGATCCAAGGGCCGAATAACAAGAGCTCTAGGATTCTCCCGGGGAATAAAAAGAGCATCTGCCTTGGGTGTGCTGGGTGTTTCTTCATCATCACTGAAAAATGGCACCTGCATATCAAGATAAAAGGTTTTCTGTTTTAAAGACCTTCAAAGAGTTAAATTTTATTTTATTTTATTTTGGAAGGTGACTGGTTCCACATAAAAATCGAATTGATTGCTGACAAAAACTCAATATAGGGATCAACATGAAATCCATTTGGAAAGTGATACTAGGTTTGGCAAGGAGAATAATCATCACCTTTGGACCATCATTTTTAGGATGATATTTCCTTGCAGGTAACCTGATCCGCCTTTGAGAAAGATGTCGAGAAGTCAACAAAGATGATATTCTAACAGCAGCAGGTTTTTCAACAACCTGTTTAGAAAACTATGTCACCACATGCACATGATAAATTATTCTTGATAAGAAAGCTTGCTTCATAAATAGGATCAAGGGAATACCACCTGTATAATACGGAAAAACCTCATACAAAAGGGTGAGGAACCATATGCACATGATAAATCTCATTCTTACTCTTCAACAGAGAATTTCAGACATAGTAACCACAATTACAAACAGAATATACTAATAAAATTGAACTTCCAAATTGAAGCAAGTGGCCTTTGGCCCAAAGATATGGGTGTTACACTTCCAAAGGGGAGGTGGGAAGTTCAAACCTTGCCAAGTGCAAAGTGAGAGTGGGTGTGTGTGTATTTGCCGACTAGAAAAAATTATGCCGAATCAAAGTTCTACTAAAATAGAATATAAATGAGTACAAATCATACTTTTTTGACTTTTATTTCTTATATGGTTAAACAGGACAAGTCATTCTTACAGGTAAACTAGCAATTCCATATTGAATAGAAGCTGCAGTCCCTGAACGACCAATTGACATCTGTGGCATTGCAGGTAGAGTTCCAAAAGGATTTGTAACAGAGAGTGGTGGTGCAACTGCAGAGCTCTGAGCAGCAGATCTGGTAGAAACACAACAAACCAGAACCAAAGAAAGATCAGAAGGCTTAAAAATAGAAATTTGATGCACAATAAAGCAAAAAGTCACAATATGCAATAATCCAAGAGGTGGACCAAAAAGTTAATAAGCAAATGTCAGGTAAAATTGCCCACTCATAACACTATGTTATTTCAAACACAACAACCACATAACATAATGCACATAAGAATCAGGCCATCCTTGGTCTTTCAGATGATCATTTGCATGCAAATGCAGAAATGAAATTGTCCAAGACCAAAAAAAAAAAGAAAAAGAAAAGGTCGGTGGAACGTACAAGTTTCCAAAAGTACTCTGACCAAAAATGCTTGGCATGCCTCCAAAGCCGCTGAGCTGGATGAACCAAAAAGTTCCAAATGCAGATGAGCTGGATGAAACTTGTGGAATGTACAAGTTTCCAAAAGTACTCTGACCAAAAAGTTCCAAATGCAGATGAGCTGGATGAAACTTGTACTTGTGGAATGTACAAGTTTCCTAAACTCTCTCTCTCTCGTCTAACGCCAGATGTGTTGTTTGTTCATTTGTGCTTCGAAACAAACATCTCAATTTTCTTGGTGCCATTTTCATTTTTTGATGTACTGTACTTGCTTCTAAGGAAAAAGAGCAAGTAAAGAAGATTTTGCTCCCAAAAGCACAGTAATCACTTTGGAAAGGCCACCTCTATGGTGCCTGAATGTATTGAGGTGTTGATTTCGTATTCCCCAAAACTTGTGAAGAAAAATTGTTTGTAAAAAAGGCAATATCACACAAGGCTATATCAAATTACCTTTGAATAAAAATTGTGAAGAAAAAGCTCCCTTCCTCACTTATGAGTTCGTTCGTATTCTCCAAAGTTGTGACCTGTGTTCATGATTTGAAAATAATGCCAAAGACAATATATGTCACAACCTTATTTTGGAAAGACAACCAATAACAAATATATTGTATACCAAAAGACAAATAATATTATATGGGAATACCCACAATAGTTATTGTAGTCTTCTTTTTCTTAATAAATACGAGTGTAGATCTCTTTTTGAGATAAACATTCTTCTCCATATTCTCTCTTATATCATATCAACAAAAGATGCAAGCAAAGTCAATTACACAAAGAACTGTGCTTCCCCATCAAAGGGTGTTTATTTGAGCTTAACTTTCAACTTATCACTTGACAAAAAGTTAAGAATAGTCAAACAATTGTCCTCATAACTTTTAGCTTGTTGTTCCTAATTCTAAATCAGCAAAAACGAATTCTGCAATTTTTATGCTTAATGTCATAATCGCATCTTGTCCGCTGTGATCTGTAGTTGTAATTTATAAGTTCATAAATTCAACTACACCAAAAACCCTCATAAATTCCTAGACCAGTTTCTTAAGGCTGTAAGGACAACAGTCTATGTGGCATTCAGACAAAGGAGATGGTGGAAGTAGGAAATGATTGAAGCTAGCTAAGGAATTCCCTACTTGAGAGAGAGAGAGAGAGAGAGTATTAACGTTAATAGTTTATCTGATCAAACCACGACATTTACTTACCTGGTAATCATGTATTACCATGATTATCATCATCTTCAATATCACAAATGGAAAATGCTTCAAAGAGGGAAAAATATAGACAAGCATTATTTTGAACAGTATCAGTCAATTAAAAGATAAATATCAAAACAAGTATAGATACCATCAAGAATTTAAGAGTTGAAGTTGCTGAGGAATGTTAAGAATTTAACATAGACTTATAGATACCATCAACAGAATTTAACATACCTCCAACATATTTTCTCTGGATGGAGGAGAAAAAGTCCACCTGTTCAAAAAATTCCACAATGATGTTACAACACATGAAATATATGTTATTTGGCACATATGAAAAGGCAAATGACATTTTCAAAGACAAATAATTGCTTCTACAGCATTTTTTTTAAACGCACAAGTATAGTGTGGCTTTAGCATTATTGGCTCCCCAGTTGAAAATAGGTCAGAAAAGATGGTCAGAAAAGATGGAAGTTCAACTTCAGATTTGAAATTTCGTGATTTTAACAAATGGTCATAAAGTTCTCAGAAAATCGAAGAAAAATGCACAAGTATTCTTTAGCTTTGGCATTATCAGCTCCACGTTGAAATGCAAAGACAATCCATCTGTGTTCCATACAGATTGATCGATCTTGAGACCGATGGGTCGATCTACAGAAGTACTGTGAGCTGTTCCAGATGGATTGACAAATAGATTGATCAGGATTGACACAAGGATCAAGTGGTTTGGGGAGGACCGATCGTCCTACAGCACCAGTCGAGCGGTCTGGAGGCTGATCGAGCAGTCTAATTTTGGGACTTCATTTTTAAAGCTGCTAGGATTGCTGCTGTTCAAAGTTTAAACCTAGTTTTCTCATATTGCTTTGCCCCAAAACATCATTCTTGTATTCTCTCAAGGATTATAATAATAAGTGTGAGTCCATAGACGTAGACACAACTTGTCGAATCACGAAAATCTGTGTACTTCGTGTGGCTTATGAGTGAGATTGTCTGTCTTGATCAATCCCCAACATTCCCCATGTGAAAATAGGAGGGCCAAGAGGATGAAACTACAACATTTGATTTGAAAGTACAAAATTTTAACAAATTTGTAGAGAAGTTCTCAGAAATCATATCGCAGCACTTGAACAAGACTAATGCTTAATCATATGAAAAAATAAAAATAATCTGGAAAACTACTTGCTGAATATATATCTCTTTTCTACAAGCACTAAAACTAGTTCCCACGAGCAGCTTGTATCTGGCCCTCAGACATGAAGCACTAGAGTCAGATAGGTTATACAGTTTCGTGGTCTGTCCATCTGTGATTCCAACACCAGATTGGTGCTACTGCCACATAGGAGGTCAATATGCCAGTCTCGTATAAGGCTTCTTTATCATTAAACACATTCTAACTATTTAGTTTTCTATTTTACATGAAAACATACATTCAGAATTATTAAACACACCAGTTTTCAACGATAAATACATACTCAGTGCCTTGACCATGCCTTCTTGTGACATTCTCCACTGTATCATGTGACGTAGCAAGGCATACTTAAAATGTACAGAAATATTGTGAAAAAAAAAACAGCTTACGTGTTATCCTGAAAGTGATCTCACTCGAAGTCCTCCAGTGCCATGAACCACAGGTACAGTCCCATATCTCATTGCATACAACTGGTTTAGACCACAAGGTTCAAATCTTGAGGGCATCAATAGTATGTCATAGCTGCATATGTTCAACTTCAATTAATCAGAGTATTCATTGGATTGGCTAATTTCAAAATATAAAATCTGAAGTCTCATATTACCCTGCTATGATTCTATGGGAAATGGTAACATTAAATCCAACCCAACCCCGAAATATGTCTTCATAATTCGATTAAGTTACTCTCATCCAAGAATTACCTGAAACAAATGAGATCTACTGACTTATATATACTTTGGGAAGATTTTGTGACTCTAACTAAGACTCCTATCATTCGGATTAACAATAGAGAACACCCATCACCAAAGCAACATATTTTTCATTGAAGACTGGAGATAAGCCTTCGTTTGGCTCAGGGCTTTGGCTTTTGGCTTAAAGCCAAAAGCATTCCCCCAAATACTTTCCCAAATCATCCGTAAGGGCAATATTGCTCTGGCCACTTAGATAGCGAGCTCTTGATTGAGGTATCTTTGGTCAAACAAACATCTACATTAAGTTGACCCAAGGCCCCATCGACATTGCTCCATAACTTCTTTCACGACCTGCGATTGATATCAGTGGCTACTCCAAACAACAGCATGTTGTCAAAAAATAATAAGTGTGAGGACTTGGGACCTCCTTTAGCAATTTAAACTGGCTTCCAGGATTTAGTTTGAACTCTCTACTCAATGCATTTGCTCAATTTCTCCAAGCAAATGGTGAACAAGTATGGTGAGAGAGGATTACCTTGGTGTGACCCTTATGTAGGTTGAAAACTAAGACTAAGTTGCTTCACCAGTCAATGACAAGGAAGACTAATGCATAAAGAGAGAGATTCATGTTTGTGGAGATTCCATGACTTGCAAAACACCTATAAACATACCCATTCAATTCTATCCTAGGGCTTTTAGAGGTTTATCTTGATTTCCATTTCTCCTTTTTTGCTAGCCATCTTCCTCATTGTATGCAGCAGTGTTTGGACTATAACAGAATAATCTTAATAGTCTGAAACTTGAAGAGGCTGACCAACTGTGTCTCAGTTTGTGAACAAATTTTATAAATAACATAATATATTTTTTATTCATCAGAAACTTTGCACTTGTGTTGGAGTATCATACCAAATTCTGCGGAGTTAGTATATCATGTGATCATGTTGGTCACATCACTCCTTTGAAAGTGTCCATGGTATGGCATTGTTGCTCTCCCTTATATTCTCTGTGTCATATAGGAAGCAGGGATAACGTCTACTTCATTGCATTTGTATCAAATCCATGGTTGAATTGAAATTTTGATACCAATCAATTTCTGCACTAACATAGGCTCTTACTAATCTGACTTTGACCATGCATATTGTTTCCCCTTTAATTATATTCTTACCTTGAAAGTAACTGTTGAAGTATCATCCCAAGCATTGTTGTTAGATTGAGAAGTTTCTTAGAGTAACAAAGCCGAAGCAATTCAAATTGCACATTTTACCGACCATGCAGATTTTAGTAATTTAAATGGCTGTCTAAAAACACGCTTTAATCTTGCAGGCTTTGGTCGGATTGGAAGGTTGGTTTTACGGTTAGCAACATTTAGAGATGATATGGATGTTGTAGCTGTCAATGATCCTTTTGTTGATGCTAAGTACATGGTAAGAATGTACGCATTGTTGCTTTTTTGTCTTGGACTATTTTCAATATCTTGAAATGGTTTTTGAATATCTTGAGATGGTTTTTGAATACATGAAATGGTTTATAAGCGGCTTATGTGCACAAAGTAAATCTCCTTTCACGTCTTATTTACAAGGCCGGTATACTTGTGACACACTAACACCTTCTCTTATACCTTTTTATTTACTTATTAAAAGAAAACGACTAGATTTTTTGTAGGTACAACGGAAAAATATTCTAGTTTAGGTTTGAGGGAGTGTTGATGTTGTAGTTTTACGGGTTTGTAATGATTTGAAGTTTTAGCTAAATAAATCTCAGTTAATTAGGATGTGAACTAAGCCAAAGCCTATACTTGAAATTTAATTACATTATAAGCATCATAAAGCTCATCTCATATAGATTCTGGAACATTGGTGTTCATTTTATCAAGTAACATTGCCTATAGTGAAAGTTGAAAAAAAATCTTACTATTATGAATTTTTTGAGCATTTATTTTTTTGTGATGCAATATCTCCTGTTTTAGGTTCAAGCTTAATTCAGCAGGTATCTATTCCAGACATGAGCTTCAGATGTTTAGCAAGAAATATTAAGGCCACTCTATTGAGTACAAGAAGTATGCCCTTAGTTTTGAAGAATCTGTAAAGTGAATAAATGTGGTTGGGCCTCATGGGAAGTGGTTTGAGGGTCTTCCTAAGAAATATCCTTTTAAAAGGTTGGCAGTCCAACCCCCGTGGAGGTTGCACTCCAAGTTGCTGTACTCTAAAAATAAAGGCTCTACCTCTGAAGTTCTTAGTGTTATTATCAAAGAAATAAAATGCACAGGCAATCTAGTATTGTGTGCTGTAAGAATGATGCCACTGTTTTCGGACCCTAAACTGCTAAATCATGTACTAGTTTCTATCAACTTGTATCAAACAAGTTGATTTCAGCCTGTTAGCCCCAACCTGCTTGAAATTGATGTTTTCGAGAGCTTGGACATGGTATTATGCTTGTGCCTTCTTTTGAAGTGGTCATTAATAAAGTAAAAAGTGATCCCAGGATCTGATTGTAGGCGTAGTTCAGTATTTGGATGCAATGGATTTAGATTCAGATGTAAAACTGATATTGGGATCTGATCATAGGCGTCGTGAGCGTGAGTTATTTGGATGCAAAAGCTTTGGATTCACATGGGCGGACTTTGCAGTTATAAAAAGTCTACCATCACTTCAGTCATGTCTACAAATTCGTTTTTTGTGAAATTTTCACCACGGATTTCATTATCAAGAAGTGTATCCATGACTTTAAGAAGAGATATATTTTACATCCTAGAGGTGATGAACGTTAGAAAAAGATGAGGACCTTGTACTTTTTCAGTTATTCGTTCAATCTTTGCTCGATTGTCATGCGAATGACAAAAAAATGTCAGCGTGCACTCCCGCTATTGTTAAATAGGCAAGTAAGTCAATTAAAGAAAAGGTTCCACACCAAAATAACTTCCTCCTCCGCATTCACCCCTACTCAAAAAAGGGCACAATATCGATTTGCTCGATCAAACATGCTAGCGATAAGCTTACTCAGTTGCTCGTTACATAACATCTCAGACTCATGATCACTATTATTTGGCTGACCTGGATTCGATTCCACGTGCCCCTAGGTAAGAGCTTAGTGAGATACGTGAATGCGGTATATAGCAAAGCATAGCAGCCTAACTTGAAGCCTTCAGAGTATCTCTTTGATAGGCGCCTCTATTTGTATGGGGAACTCGCTGTTGATAGATCTCGTCCAGTGTCCCCCTCCTTCCCCTGCTGCCTTTCGGCCCCCGGGAGTATACAATGACTACGCTTCTTGAACGTCCAATGGCACCTTGCTTCAACTGAGCTATGCAACAACGATACGACTTCAAGTGATGGACTCGGTCGGACGGCCAACCGCTTACAATTTCGGTAGAAGATGAAATCCGAAAGATCATTCTTACCGTGTAGTAGATTGGCCCAAGTGCGTAATACGTTAGTCGGCAAGCTCGTACTCCTTTCTTCAAGTTCTCCCTCGCAAACAAAACTAGTTCCATGATGAACCTTTTAGTCGCTGTAGCATCCATAGGAACTGAATGACTCATGCTCAGCACACAACAAACTGTGAAAAAGCTTTTTCCCAACCCAAAAAGCTTACGGCTTAAATGTTACATAACAATAAAATGTGTGGTAATTTGGCCATTGAGAAACACTACTCATCATTTTATATGGTGTTGCAAATTATGCAGGCATTATATTTTCCTTGGTCCTGAGGTTTTTCCTTGTAGTTTTCTATTTATGCTTTTTACATTTTTTATCTCTTGGACTCGTAATGATATTCTCCATAATGAAAATATCTGGTAATTGAATTACTTTATCTCTGGATGAGGGTTGTAACATATTGTCTTCGAATGTACTCAGGCTTACATGTTTAAATATGACTCTACGCATGGAGTCTTCACGGGAACTGTCAAAGTTTTGGATGAGTCCACTTTGGAGATCAATGGAAAGCAGATTAAAATTTCAAACAAAAGGTATCCCAGTTGATGCATGCCTAAAATATGAAATGGCTCTTGTGACTGCTTACCGAAATTATGATCTTGTTTTATTAGCTAATAAAAGGTACCACAGATAAAATGACAACCTAAAATTATGATCTCCTAAAATTACAATCTTGTTTTATTAGCTACGTTAACACCCACAGTTATCTTGATTCAGAGACCCTGCAGAGATTCCTTGGGGTGATTATGGGGCTGAGTATGTGGTTGAATCTTCTGGGGTTTTCACTACAGTTGAGAAGGCTTCATCACATAAAAAGGTTATTCTTTGAAACTTCTTGAGGGGAAAGCATTCCCTATTCTAAACTTGGCAGGCAATTCTGCTGTAACAAAATATTTCAATCTCTCTCTCTCTCTCTCAGTATTAATGTACAAACTTCCATATCCATGTATGTCTATATATTTAGATGTTGTTTAGAAGTGGTGCTTTATATGTAGGGTGGTGCGAAGAAGGTCATAATATCTGCTCCATCAGCTGATGCACCAATGTTTGTGGTTGGAGTAAATGAGACTACATACAAGCCAAGCATGGATATTGTTTCTAATGCAAGCTGCACTACCAATTGTCTTGCTCCTCTTGCCAAGGTCTGAAAAGCATTTGAAGTTCAAATTTCTTACTTGCAGGAGCTACTAGCTAGTACTGGCTAATGCTAATTGATAATCCCTGAGCATATTTTAGGCATGCTTATTGTAACTGTTTATTTGTTCTTTAAACTCTGATTTTCTTTCTCATATTTCAACTATTCCTCTATGACGTTATGTTATCTCTAATTCTATAGTATAAATTTTGTAGGTGGTTCATGAGGAATTTGGCATTGCAGAGGGTTTAATGACAACAGTGCATGCAACTACAGCTCTCTCTCTCTCTCTCTCTCTCTCTCTCTCTCTCTCTCTCTCTCTCTCACACACACACACGTGCACGTGTGCGTACCGGATTCTTAGATAATATTGTTTTCCAGTTTTTGTGTTATTCTGATGAGTTTGTTTTTATGCTCTTCAATGCTCAGCAACACAAAAGACAGTGGATGGTCCTTCGATGAAGGATTGGCGTGGGGGACGCGGAGCTGGGCAAAATATTATCCCTAGTTCAACTGGTGCTGCAAAGGTACGAAGAATCAGCAGTGTCATGCGAAGGAAAGATCCTTTGCACAGCTGTAAAATTATTTTGCTCTTCGGTCATTGTAGGCTGTAGGAAAAGTTCTTCCAGAGCTTAATGGAAAGCTCACAGGAATGGCCTTTCGAGTGCCAACTCCTAATGTTTCTGTTGTGGATTTAACCTGTCGACTTGAGAAGAGTGCTTCTTATGAAGATGTGAAAACAGCCATGAGGTATGTTATATTCTCTATTTTTCTGCTTTCTTTCCACCAACGCCACCCCCCCA
>JAULLF010000013.1:977112-989456 GCA_035668175.1 Sarracenia flava
CTGGCAATCATGCCAAACACCCAACTTAAAAGCTAGGATATTGAGAAAAGGCCAACTTGCTAAGTGATCCCAAACAGCCACTTAGGCAAAAAGTTAAAAATCCTTCACCATGTTGGGGGCCAGTTAGGTGTTTCACGTTGATCTGTGCATATCAGTTATTGGAGGGTATGCCCCTAAAATGACCATCCTGGATGTTGTGAATGGGCACCTTTTCGGGGGCATTTTTTTAAAAAAAAATTTATGTGCCCATAAAATTCTTGTTTACCATAAAAAATGAGAGGGAGAGGGAGCGGGGAATGACATTGACAATATGCAGTGCACAGAGGCATGATATGTAATTGTCATAGTGTACAAACCTGAAAAATGGAATTCTGGTCATATGCATAGAACAATCCAGCAGAGGCATCACTGCATAATCCAATAATACCCCTCGACATCGATTCTGGTATTTGATCAAATTGAAGTTCCTCTATGATCTGTTCACTGATTCTATTGACAACCTAAATACATTTTAAAAAAAAAAAAAAAACAGCAGACGTCTTTCTACTTTTAGTGAGCAAGGGAAAAGTATCATGATTTATTAGAGTCTAATAATTGATAAATACTAAATGCAAAATGAAGGGATCTTTAAGTCAATTCCCCACTTATCCACATCATGGACAAAAGATATATAAGGCATTCTGAGAACCATCAGCATAAAACATTATTACCAGCAAACAAAGCAGTTTATACTCATAAAATTCATTAAGTAAATTTGAAACGTCTTTTGTTTGTGGGTGTACACACACTTGCGCGAAGACATACCTTAACCTTGTTCCCAAGGAGAAGCAGAAAATGAAATTCTGACACAGCCAGAGAACTGGGTTTAACAGTATCAGCACCTTCAGCTAATTTTGCATAGTCCAAAAGACCCTTATTCTCTACAAAATTTTCATCCCCGTCTGTTGAACTGCCAGTGTGGTTTCCAAAAAGATTTTTAATAAGAAGAAATTCTTCATAAATAACTATTTAATAACCACATAAAGATCCATTACTCTTAAAGTCCAAGGACACAAAATTGATACTTTCTCACAAAATAGCCACAGAAGTAGTACCTAGCAAAAAGAAAATTTAAAATTTAAGCCCATTTCCTATTCACAAAAGGAAGAAAAAGTGATGAGAGCCGTCTTCTACCTATGTTGTGCTGCCAAATATAGACCACCGTGATAGATACCTGCTCCAGAAAGCCAAGCAAAATGTACAGCTCTTCTTTGCTTGATGAAAAAATGAAGTTCACTGCAAGATAAGCAAGATGGATTTCATTTTCAAAATACAAGTAATGATTATGAGAAAATATACCAATCAATATCTCTAAAATCAACATTGATATGATTAACAGAGAAGCCTATTTACTTATTTCAAATTTAACAATCCACTGTATGTAACCCATGCATTGAATTACCAGAACAAACCAATCATTACAATCACGTTTAATGCAGCACAATAAAGCAATGAAATGGTCATATCAAGGCACGTTTAATGCAGCACAATAAAGCAATGAAATAGTCATATCAAGATAGGCAACACCAATTATTACTTGGAACTGACTTGGTTTAGCAACTCTCTGATAGACAATAGATGTAACTTGAACAGCCATAAGTACATGAGTCAATGCTTGCATGTATTTTGAGTATTTCTGACAAACTATTTACAGCCAACGATGCAGCAAGTTTTTGCCAGAAGTGATCTATTAGCTGATGCATATTTATAGTTAAGTCACCAATTTTTCAAAAACTGAAATTGTTAAGAAATAGACCCAACAATGTATATCAATCTATCCAACAATAGTTAGCAAATGAGATATGGATCGGAGTAGTTTTGTTGCAAAAATTTTGGTTCTCACATCCTTCCTCCTACATCATTGATCTAAGAGAATATGTATGTATTATTGGCAGTACTAGAGCACAAAATCCAACAATCTACGAAGGAACGCCAAATGCAAAGACAACTCTCTGGGTCCATACCGATGCTGGAATGCGAAAGCATGGGGAGTAAAACAGAATTAGATACCCTGGTAGTCCATGCCAAACACAAAGAAATAGAATAGTCATACTAATATACGAAGGCCTAATGAATAACAACTTGCAAGACCCTAAAAAGATTTGCTCATGCCAAAGCTTGTTGGTAAACAATACGAGTCCTTTGGCTCTCTGGTTCTTCCAAGAAAAAGTACTTTATTAATACAACACCTAAAAAAAATTAGTACACCTCTACCATCAATTACAAATGTATTCATCGATATTCCCCTCTCAATTGTAACTAATCAAATGACAAATTTCTCTCTAATTGGTTACAATATCATCTAGTCCCAACTAACGGAAACAGGGCAATACGTAGCTGTAACTGAACTAATCTGCCTAACATGCTGGGAAAGGTGCTTCTTCAACTGTGAAACATGAAAAACTAGGAGAAGCTTTCAAGTTGAGAGGAAGAGCCAACTAATAAGTCAGAGGGCAAACTCTCTGGAGACTTCTAAGGGTCCAAAACCCTGGGAGCAAGCATTGAAGTCTTTCTGAGAGCTAATGAAATAGTTTATACAGCTGTAACTTCAGAAATACTCAATCACCCACTTGGTATTCCCATTCTGATCTATGGGCATCTGCTTATTTTTTCATTCAACATTGAGCTGCTGCAAATGATCTTTAAGCTAAGTTATCTCAGCATGAGATTTCTGTCTTGCAGTAGTTTATTTACTGCAGCCACAGAAGAGTCCTGCAATAAAAAATTGAATAGAATGTGGATGAGGTTGGTGGTTGGCCATAGACAGACTCAAAAGGGGTTAGGTGGTGTTTGGTATTGCTGAAACTAGTAGCTCATGGATTGTAGTTTGTAGTAGAAGGTGAAGTGTTTAGTAAAGATTGTAGCTTGCAGCAGAAATAGAAGAAAAAGCAGTTATAACTTGCAGCAAAAGTAGTAGGTGTTTGGAAAAAATTGTAGCTTATAGCTAAAATTAGTAATAAAAAGCTAAAAACTAGTAGTAGCTTTGCCAAACACCCCATATGTGTAGCATAGCAGTATGGTATGAAGTGTTGTATCGCCATTCAACAAGAGCGAGCCAATCAACCCAGGATTTAGGTCCATCACCTATCAATGCCATCATACATCTTCGATAATTTTCGTGACACCTATTAAAAACTTCAGTTTGGCAATCCATCTACACATGTAGTTTGAACTCAATTGTAACTAAACCCCTTGTAATTTGGAGAGTTCTTGCCAAATCTTATTAGTAAATGTGGGGTCCCTATCTGAAACTATTGCCGCAGCCTGCAGGTACTCCCGGCAATTTGGAGATATTATCCCAAAAATACATTGGCAACCTCAGCAGCTCCACAAGGATGAGATAAGGACGTAAATGAGCATATTTACTCAATCAAACTACCACCACCAGAATTACATTTTGGCCTTGAGATTTGGGCAACCCCTCTATTAAATCCATGGAAATCAGTCCATTTTTGTTCTGGATTGGTAAAGGGCCTAAGGGCTGCAGTAAATCAGAGGTTTTACAGGTTTCATTCTTGATCCTCTAACATATACGTACAGCTAAATAAGTTTTGGCCTGCTACTTTATATCTTTCCAATAGAATGTTCTTCTAAACCTTCTCGTGTTTTCTCTACTCTCGAGTGTCCCCTACAGGATAACAATGAAATTCTTTTAAGAGTAAGGCTCGGAATTATGGAATATGATTTACCACCAACCTCTCTTTGTATGTTAACTAGTTATCACCCATGCTGCCTGAAGGCACTCCATTATCGAATTTTAGTAATTTAAGAGTAAAATAAATAATAATTTAATAATTAGTTAGTTAATTAACAAATTTTAAGATACTCAATTAAAAATATAATATATTTAATTTGTTTATTTATGAAGATAAAAAAATAACAAAAAGCAAAAAAAAACACATACTATGTATATAAACAATATCAAAATGAGAGAGAGGCTACCTGTGATCAAATGAATGCAGCAATGAGGAAGAGAGAGAGAGTGTGTACATTTAAAAGATTTGAGTCCCTATGAAAATTCAGGAACACCATGAGATAGTGTGTTTATAAGACCCAAGATAAGTATTAACTCATTTGACATAATTTTAACCGTTGATAATTTTTTTGACACAATATGAATTATTAGATTAAAAATATATACCCAGTATTCGGCTGCTGTCACCTTCATTAACGACAACCTCATGCTGAAAACAACTGAACACAATCGACCCAACTATGTGATTGGGGAGATTGACAATCACAAGATCAATCGCATCTTGTTAGACCCTGGTTCGTGTGGCATTGCACATAAGACCGTTCTGTTTTGTAATATAGATGAATCATGTATTTTTGTAATATGAATGAATAATGTCTCCATTCATAATCAAAGATTTTGCAAGAGATTCGCTGGGACTTCTGCAACAATTATTTGAGAGTCTAATAATCAAAATCGTGTTCTAAAATTGGATACAGATAATCAGTATTCATTTTAAGCAACCTCGAAAGAGCATCAACTGCTCTATTTTCCTTATAAGCCTTGTAAATGATGTCATAAGGAAACCACAAAAGTGTAGTAAGCCATTTCTGTTGAGCTAAAGGGGTGAGAGATGTAATGGTCAGTTCTTATGGGAAAGTGTATTCCCAACAAATAATGCATCCACCATTGAACTATAGAATCCACAATCAGGAGCTCCTTCCCATAGGTGGACAAGCTTAAATTATTGAGAGACAAAGCTTTGCTTAAGTAAGCTATGGGTCTTCCTTCTTGCATCAAAACTTCCTTCTTGTATCAAAATAGCTCCTATGCCAGTACCAGAAGCATCACATTCTATTATAAATTTTTCTGAGTATGTAGGAAGAGCCGAAACAGGAGTGGGGGAGTGGTACATAGCTTCTTAAGTGCTGATAAAGGTTGGTCTGCGTCCCTTCCTCGTTGAAAAGAATCATTTTTCACTAAGATTAGGGTTCTAAATCCCGATATCGGAAAACGTATCCATATACGGTCATGTATCGATAGATATCGAACAATACCGGCCGATATATTAGTAAGTATCAATATCGAAGGTCTAAAATCCCAATACGTATTAACCGATATGATACGTAATGATCAATATTTAAAACCTTTAGGTAGTAAGAGGAGCACCAATTTTTCCATAATTTTGAACATATCTTCTAGACTCCCTAGGAAATTTTGAACATATCTTCTAGACTCCCTAGGAAAGTAGGAATTGAGCTTTCAATTTTCCCACCGTTCTTTTAGGAGAAAAGGATACCCTCGTCGGCCCCTTCTCCTTTGGGAATTTTGTATGTGAAGATTGTGGATCTTTTGCGTGAGGCCTTCAACACAAGGTATGGGTATAACATCCTTTCTTTTCTTTTTTCTTTTTTCTTTTCATTTCATTAGCTTATTTTAGCTCGTCTTTTATCTAAGGCTACGATTCCCCTTAACCAAGGGATTCGATGAACTCCTACCAGGAAGGCGTTACCAATGTATCGATTGACTACTGAGTAGATCTATCAGATGTGGAGAGAGTGGGGAAGAGCAGCATTTTTTAAAGTTTCGAGTTGTTTTTCTTGCTTTCCTTCCCTTGTGTTTAAGCAAGTAGCAATCCCTTATCACTATGTTTCATCAATATGGTGAGCAGTGGTCTTTAGAAGCACTCTTAAGCTCGAGAGACCTGAGGTTCCTTGCAACAAGGATGGATAATGAAGTAGGGGTTAGCAAACAACCCAATAGGAGCACTGTAACGACCTAAGTAGACCACTGACCCAATAACTTGAATAAAGAGCCTAACAACGCGGCCAAAAATGCTTAAACCCAACTTATTAGTAGTAGCTCACAAGTTTCATTGTATACCAAACTAGTTTTCTATATCCCACCGATGTGGGATGGGATATCACAATATCCCCCACTCAAAGACGCAACGTTCTCGGCGCGTGGCTCAAGTTCTTCTCCTACTTGAGATGTGGATAGTAGCTAATTAGCGAACACAGAGTAGTCCATAAGCGTGCACAAGGTATACAACCTCGGCACCTCTACCCTCTTCGGAACCTCTACTCCTTTATCCACACCACCCCGGAGCCCGTCACAGGAACCAGGGTTAACTCTGATACAATTTGTAACGACCTAAATGGACCATTGATCCAATAACTTGAATAAAGAGTCTAACAACGCGGTCCAAAATGCTTAAGCCCAAGCTATTTGTAGTAGCCCACAAATTTTATTATATACCAGACTTGTTTTTATATCCCACCGATGGGATATATCACAAGCACCCACTTTGATACCTTAAGAAAACGTGAGTGAGGGAATGAATGGTAGATATATTAACACTGCTCACCTCTTGAGGTTATTCGCTACTCTCATATGGAATTTCCACTTCAGAGGTCATCATGTTTTCTTTCTTCTATCATATCTGTCAAAGAACCCGATACCTTTGCAGAAGAAGCATTCCAGAAGTGTCGACAACCGACTTGCTTTTGAACGCGGTGTGACACTAAACGAAAAGATGTGACTTTCCTCTCGAGCTATCGAAGTAGAATTGTGAAAATATATATAATTTGACTACCTAAAAGAGAGTTTACTTCAATAACCCCGTCTTTTTCAAAAGAATGAGAGTTCAAGATCATCTTTCTTGCTTAAAGACCCCGTACTGATATACGAATTATGGCACCATAGCCTAAACATCATTCAAAACAGACATAAAATCCCACTTTCATTAACTCATCTCAATCCAAATATTTGGTCTTAGATTCATAATTTACGTATTTTGGAATATAACCAAAGAAGAGGGGATAAGCTCATTACATAAAAAAACAAAAAACAAAAAAACATATATGGGAATTTACCATAAAACAAATAAGTAATTGAAGTAATTGAGCATGAGGGCCAAATGAATCGAAAGATTCATGTTTGGTTCGGGAATGTATCATAGAAGGTTTGAAATGAATGGAATGATAATCTACTTTCATTAAGTGATTTGTTAGGTAATTGAATACTGAGGATCTTGAATACTATTCGAAATTCAGAAGAACAGCTTTCCTTTGCCGATGAATCGATTATGAACCGATTCACTTGTAAGTTTATAAGATGGATTGGACTTCATTCTTGATTCATTGCCTGGAGAACTTTTTGGTTCCCCAGAGAGATGTAATCGCTCAATATTCTACTAAAAGGAGAGGTGCGAAAGGCCACCCGACCATCGGGAGAGGATTGAACTCAGGAATAGAGAGAGCCAAACAATTCTTGATAAAGAAATCGAAGTAAACCCCAACGAACCTACTAGTGGGGAATTTTAGGGGAATAGCCCGCTTCCCATTACTCAATAAGAAAATTCCTAGAACATAATTAAGGGAACCATTGAAAGGTGACTAAAACACCAGAAACGGCGACTACCCGAGCTAATGATAGAGGAAAGAAAACTTTCCGACCAAAGTCCCATTAATTGATCATGACAATATCATGGAAATGCTGAACAGACCAATATAGAGAGGAATAGAAAAAGAATCATCTTGATACTAAACCGGATCAAGCCTAAGATGCCTAAGATCTTAAAAATGGAAGATCTAGGATAGGCAACCATCCTCCTCGAGAGAGCGATGTGTATGGACCAGGTGAGTAGGGATGCATCTCTGTAGACCGCTCGTCGGGCCTGATAGCTGGTGGTATCACACATTTCTCAAAGGAACCGTACGTGACACTCGCGTCATACGGCTCTGTCCCGGAATATGGATCCCCCTTTCCTTTGACCAATGGGTCCTCAAACCGACATGCCCTCCCTTTCTATTCCTAGGTATGCAATTTATTTTCATTCATTGATTGATTCAAGATAGCTTTAGCTTGCTTCCAAGTCCAACGACTAGGGGTAGAAGCTAGATACCAAAAGCGAACTTCCGGACCGAGAAGGAGCCAAAACGGTGAGCGCCCTTGCCCGAGAGCCTTATTGAAAACTAAAGCAAGAAGCAAGAAAGTTGACTTTGAGAAAGAATCAGGCTGATTACTTGTTTTTATATCTCTTCAATAAAGGCAAAAGGATGCTTTACTAATAAGATAGGAAGGGCTTTTCTCATTTACTGTTGCTTTGGCTTTATTGTATCTTGTTGGTGCAAAAGCTATCGCAACTAAAAGAGAAAAAAAATTTAATGAATGAAGGAAGCTGGTATTAGCATTAAAAGTTTTCAGAAGCATTCCAGGACTACAAAACTATGACTACAATACAAATCATGAGCGATAGCGAAGCCAAGCCAGATAAGATTTTTCATGTCGAAAGTCCCAAAACTCGATATCTTATATTATAGCAAACAACTAACACAAGCCTACTCAACTAATCTCATAAGAAAAGGTATTCGCTCATCTAGTCTAATAGTTTTTTTTTTCCAATCTTGACCAGGTCCGAGCTTCCCTAAGGGTGAACATCTATATGCGCTTCAAGTGATTCGAAGCCAACCACTATGTATTGCAAGAAATTCCTATGTATAGTATACATAATGAAAGCCTAAAAGAGTCTCTTAACACTTACCTACCTAAACCAAGCAACATTCCATAATCAATCCATTACTAGCAAGATACGGCTCAGCCAAAAATGAGGAGCACCTAGCACAAGCCTTATTGAAAACGGCCTAGCTAACGAGCAATCTTTCTAAAGCAGCATGGCGCTTTACTAAGAAAATAAAAAGGATTTTTCTCGCTTGTTTAGTAAAGTCAAGCTTTGGCATCACCCTATCTTGCTGGGGCACGAGCTCCCAACCCTTCCCCGTATGAGCATTTGGTATATATCAGTCCGTGGAAGAGTGAAAAAGTCTCCACTACTCAGGATCTCCCCCCTAATCTTAGATAAGTCATCTGAGGGTTAGCCGCGGTTCATTCACTAGGCTACCCTCTTCCAGAAGCACCGCAGGACCACCAGGTGGACAAAGCGAAAGCAAGAATATCGGCTTGAGTAATGCACACATTGGTGAGAATTCAATACCCCGAAAACCTAAGGGTTACTTCGCAAGGTTCGTCCATGAAGGGTGAGTCAGGGCCTAAGATCTGGCCAAAAGGCATAGTCGATGGACAACAGGTGAACATTCTTGTTCAACCCCTTGGTCTTGAGGCTAGATTAGCCGAAAGATGGTTATCGGTTCAAGGACGAAGGTGAACCCTCTTTTTCTATAACAACTGAAGTTTCTTCAGAACGTTCATTCGAGCTGAAGCAGGCGTATACAGAACCACCATAAAATGACACTCTTTTTGTGGTCTTTTATGCATATGGAAATCCACTCAATTCAGTAACAAACAGAAATAATAAATTCATCCAATATATTAAAATATTTTTGAAATAAATAAATTTTGTTTTCTATTTTAAATCCACTGTTTGTTGAAACTTGAAATTGATACTTTAGATCTTGGTTGACTTTACCAACCTAAAGAATGGGATATTTTCGATCTTGTAGTAATAAATTCGGTAGACTGAACACCAACCCAATCTCGACGAACAAAATCAAAATACAAGCAACTACATCAACAACCTCTATTCCTAACGTGAACGGCCACTTTTTTGGAATTAATTGATAGGACCTTTCAATTAGTTAGACAACTAGAACTATATAAACAAGTAGAACAAGTGTGCAAGATCATCGAAAACTAGTCAAAGAAATGGATGGAAGAAAGATGGAGTTCGAAACTGGTCGACACAGATGAAACCGGAGAACCAGCAGAAACAAGAGACGTATTGGTATCCAAAGAAGCAAGGGTGAGCTAAAACCCTACATTCAATACTGGCATAAAAATAAACTATAAGGGCTTTCACATCGGACATAAATAATATTTCATTTTTATGATACTACTATACAGTTATATGCATACTTTGGGGTTACAAAAAGAATATTTTTCTTTCAAGTCTTATCTATTCTCAAAATAAGCACTTTTAGTTCAGATCTATAGAATATGGGTCTCCAAAACGGCAAAACCCAATGCCATATGTGCAAATCCTACATAGTGTGACTCCATAGATCAAATTACACTAAAAAAGCATCATTAACTTGAATTCAACAGCAATCTGAATTTGACCTCTTGTGGATTAAAGAAATGAGGAGGTCAATCAAAAAGATAGATGTTAATTAATCAAAGGTCCAACTGATCATCATGCATGTATTGTAAATATGCAGTTACAAATAATCCAGTCAACGTAATAGGAATTAGACCTAACACGATTCCAAATAGAAAAACTTCAATCATTTCAAATTTTTTTGAAAGGGAAAAAAAAGAGGTAATATGTAATATCTATAATTACATATTATTCTGGATTGCCATGAATCTGAATGATCAAGAATTGACAATTGACACATTAAGTAACTATAAAATACTTGGAATACCACAGAGATTTTTTTTTTTAGGAATTGTTCATTTCATTTATTGTAATAGTTAGTAATAGCCAGTAAGACCCGAGAATCCTCAAACTTTGAGGCCTAGGCCATTGTAACATGCAACTAATTTTACTTGGGTCAACTAATACCCTATGATTGCTGATTACACGGTCCAAAGCATTCCATTTGTTTCTCAAAGATGCAGTTCAATTTTTTAACAAACAACTAGTGTACGGTGTACCCTTAAAATCTCAAAGTGATCCTAAGTTTATGATGTTCTTCTATTGATCTACAAAAATGAGAATATCATCAAAGAATACCAAAATTAACTTAAGTGAGGCATGAAGGGATCATCTATCAAACTTTGAAATGTGGAATGGGCATTTGTTAGCCCAAAAGGCATCACCCGAAATTCCAAGTGTCCAGCTTGTGTCCTAAACGATGTCTTTGGTATGTTAGATGGGTGCACTCTTATTTGTTGATATCCAAACCTCAAGTCCAGTTAGAGTTTATCCTTGATTGTCTCTTTATTGAGAGCCCTATAATCTACACAGGCCCTCCAAGAATTGTCCTTCTTCTTACACTGGTGAAGACAACGGGCTGCTATTGGGTGTGATTATGCCTGTTGACAGCATCCCCTGCACAAATAGACCCAACATTTGTAGGCTGGCTTCCACTCTTTTAATGGAATCTTGTGGTCATGTTCCCTCACTGGAGGTAATCCCTTTCATTCTTCAAAAAGATAATCATGTTCGAATAACAAGTTCTTCATTACTGGAGACACCACATTCTTATTGAGCTATAGCCCCTGGGGACTTTTTGCCTCAACTTTTCAACTTGGTGTTATAGATTCACTTGACATTTTCTGACTTATGACCTATTAAGATATCTCCTTCCATTCAGGTTAAATTCCAATCCCAGTTCTTTAAAATCGGAAGTCACAGGGCCAAGGTTGACAGCCAATGCACCCCCAAAACCATATCACAACCCCACAAAGGCAAAGTCCTCATATCTGTGCCAACTGTTGTGCTTTGCATTTCCCATGTGAAATTCCTTACACACATCACCACTGCATAGCTTAGTTACATCTGCCACTGCTAAAATGTAGTGTTTTGGACATTGCAACCAGTTCTTTGGGCTACCCCTGGATCGAAAAAGCTAGTGGGCACTACCTGAGTCAATTAGAATCCTTCTGGTAATCCCCTAGTTTGATTAGCCAAATCCTCAAACTTTTCTTGATAAGCTTGAACACTTCGCCACGGTTTTATTTTTGATCAATTCCCCAACCGCATCTTCATAAAGGGTTTTGAGTAAGCCTACTAATCAATGCCCAAGAAAACCCTTTCAACTTCAGTCTTCCACCATTAATCTTCTCAAACCATTGATACCACTGTAATGCTTTCTCTTCCATGTATACAGAAGCCAACTTTAATATTATACATTTCATCTATTTGATGGAACTCAAAGAACCTCTAACATTTGTAAATCCAAGCAGATGGGTCTTATCTATTACAACATAGGAAAATCTATTTTCGCACACCTTGATTGAAAATTGATTCTAATTGGTTGTAGTCACCAATGAATTTTCTCCTTAGTCCTTTATCTTAAGCAGAATTAAACAGATTCAAAGCGAATTGATCATACTTTCAAGTTCATGGTATTAATGACACTAAAGAAGAAATATCAACCTTGTAATGCAAAGATGGAGGCAATGGTTCTCTTGATGAAGGTTGTACAGCAGTAACATGTGAGGAAGTTTTATTCATCTTTTGTTTTATATAATAAGGTTGGATCCTACTCTCGTAAGAGTTTATGTTTATTTTGTGTGAAGGTCTGATGTCCTTTCTCTGTGAAGGTTGTTTCTCCTTTTGTGAGGGCTCTTTACTCTTTTTTGGAGTTATTTTATTTATGTCGATGTACTATTTTATTCGATTTATTGTCGGTCAATGATATATTAAGGCCTAGTGACTCTTGTCAAT
>JAULLF010000013.1:1115117-1128827 GCA_035668175.1 Sarracenia flava
AGTCAGATTATCATACGAGAAAGTTGGATCCCTCTCCAAATTCCATGATTTAAACCGTTCATATTATAATACTCATCGAGAAGAACATACGAACAAATAATAATTGATCGGAGATTGATACTTACATGGTTGGAACACATTGATAGACCGTACATTTTTTTTCTAGAAATTGATGTGTTCCAACTAACAAGTTGTCGATCCGAGATCAACTTAATAATTTGCATGTATAATCTTTTTTGATAAGCTTTATAATAAGAATGGTTCAAATCATCGGGATAGGCTACTCACAGATACTATAAGATATAAATAGAGAGGGTTTAAATTCTTTGATAAATGGAGAGCATCTTGATTCGAGGCATTTAAGGTTAATAATTATCTGAGTCAACTGGTTTGAATTTCAAAATGTTTTGCAGACATGTTAACAGAATTGGCTAGGAGAGAGAAGGAAGCTAACATCAAACCTGATCCTGATCTCGATGTTTACATGAAAGTAAGAAGAACAATTATTTTTCTTAGACAAAGAACCACTTTATATGCAATTCTTGGGAATTTCCTTTTCTTCTGTATCATCTAATCAACGTTTGGAATCATTTCAGGCAATATCCATAGTGGGACAAAGGGCTAGTGTGGTCACAGACTATGTTCTTAAGGTACGTGTTTGAAAATTCTCTAAAATAACTATTCTGGGAGAACAATCATTTGAAAATTGTTTTGAATATGATCTCGTTTCTTAAATCTATAGATTTTGGGATTGGAACCTTGTGCTGACACTTTGGTAGGAGACGAAATGTTGCGAGGCATTTCCGGCGGACAGAAAAAACGAGTCACAACAGGTAAAACCTGAATAGATTATTTATGCAAAAATCATACTGGTTAGACAACAATAATAATATAAGTAGATGACATTTGTCTGTATGCTTCATTCCCATATAACTTCATTGGAAACTAAAAAATGAGTTCTTTATTTCACTTAGATGGTTACCTTTTATGATGTATCATGATACAGGGGAGATGTTAGTTGGCCCGTCCAGAGCCCTATTCATGGATGAGATATCAACTGGCTTAGATAGTTCTACAACTTTTCAGATTGTGAACTCAATCAGGCAATCCATTCACATCCTCCACGGGACAGCAGTCATCTCTCTACTTCAGCCAGCACCTGAAACATACGATCTATTTGATGACATAATTCTTCTATCAGATGGGAAAATAGTATATCAAGGTTCTCGGGAATGTGTCTTAGATTTCTTTGAACACATGGGCTTTAAATGCCCTGAGAGGAAGGGAGTTGCTGACTTTTTACAAGAAGTAATTTTCTTACTTGGAACTGCATCTCTTTATATTGTTTTTAAGGATTATAATATAATGTAGCTTTGTATAACCAACTTCTTTGTTGGGGAATCATAGGTGACATCAAAAAAAGATCAAGTACAGTACTGGGCAAACAAAGACGAGCCTTATAGATTTATTACTGTTAAGGAATTTGCGGAAGCATTTCAGTCCTTCCATGTAGGCCAAAAACTTGGTGATGAACTTTCTGTTCCATTTGACAAAGCTCAGGGCTATTCTGCTGCATTAACAACCAAAAGGTATGGTGTCAGCAAGAAGGAACTACTGAAAGCATGTGCGTCAAGAGAATACTTGCTCATGAAAAGAAACTCTTTTTTTTATATATTCAAGATGTTTCAAGTAAGTGGCACGTCAAAGTATTAAGATTTTTAAAAAATTTAGGGTTTTTAAAATCTTTACGTTAAAATTTGATTGAAGGAATTGAAACTAATAGTTGCACATCTCTGTTTCAGCTAAGTTCTATGGCATTCATAACAATGACGTTATTTCTACGAACTGAGATGCCAAAGAAAACATTAGAAGATGGAGGGATTTTTATGGGTGCCCTGTTCTTCGTTCTCACAATAATTATGTTTAATGGGTACTCAGAAATTGCATTGAGCATCATGAAACTTCCTGTCTTTTACAAGCAAAGGGACCTTCTCTTCTTTCCTGCTTGGGCATACTCCTTGCCCACATGGATCCTTAAGATTCCAGTAACATTAGTAGAAGTTGGTACATGGGTTTTCATAACTTACTATGTAATAGGCTTTGATGCTAATGTTGGAAGGTAATGAAAACTAAGCTCTAAATATCAATTATATTTTCTTCTGATTTCATGATCTGATGGCTATTCTCAATGGTAGGTTTTTCAAACAATACTTTCTACTCCTGTGCGCTAATCAAATGTCTTCTGCACTGTTTCGACTCATTGGGGCATTAGGAAGGAACATTATTGTGGGAACCACATTTGGATTATTTGCGTTACTTGTAGTTTTTATGCTGGGTGGATTTGTCTTGTCACGAGGTAAACATAAAAGTTGTATCCCCAATAAAATTCACGGACAAATATCAACAAACATGTTATGTTGATATGATATAAACTTAATTATAAGAATTACTATATTTGCTCTCAGATGATGTAAAGAAATGGTGGATATGGGGTTATTGGTTCTCGCCTATGATGTATGGCCAAAATGCTTTAGCATTGAATGAATTTCTTGGTAAGAGTTGGACACATGTATGTATCAGTTGAAAGATTTTCCCTAATGAAATCAAAAGCCAAAGTCAAGTCGCATCATCTAAATTCTGAGAAAATATTTGTTCGCAGATTTATCTTAACTCTACAGAATCACTAGGAGTACAAGTATTGAAGTCTCGGGGTCTTTTTCCAGAAGCGCATTGGTATTGGATCGGAGTAGGAGTTACTATTGGATATATTTTCTTGTTCAATATCCTCTATACTCTAGCTCTAACTTATCTCAATTGTAAGTAACTATTAAAGTTTGAATTTTAAATTTTTTTACTATCTAATACTTCCATTAATTGTAAAAAGGTTTACCTGTCATTCAACTTGTCCTAATAAATGGGTTAATTTGATGCAGCATTTGACAAACCTCAACCAATTCTATCTAAAGAGACCTTAGCCGACAGAATTGCTAGTAAAACAGGAGAGTTAGTTGAGTTATCATCAAGAGAAAAGGACTATTCTGGTGGGAAATAAGCTCTCTTGTTTGTTCTCTCACCCTAATTTAAGCATTTTGGATGATAAGATGTTTACTCACATTGTGCAGAAAAAGGAAAAGAAGTACAAAGAACTATTTCATCCAGGTCAATGTCATCAAGAGTAGGAAGCATTAGTGAAGCTAGCCAAGATAGAAGGCGTGGAATGGTTCTACCTTTCACGCCCCTTTCCATCACATTCAATGAAATTAGATATTCAATAGATATGCCAAAGGTATCGTTAAGTATTATACAGTGTTAAAGCATGTTATAATTATGTGAGCTTAAGTGCTAAACTTGCATTTATATGAATCCTAAAATACATGTAGGAGAATTTTTTTTTTGTAAGAGAAAGAAAACTATTTTTTATACTCATGCTACCATTATTTCTTTAAATGAAATACATGTAAGAGAAAGTTTATTTATTTTAAGAAAAAGAAAACTCTTTTTTATACCCATGCCATCTGTATTTCTTTTTCCATTGGAATTCATTGTTCTAAGAATGCTCAGTTCACGAATTTCTGAATAAGGTTCATATAACAATATTCTCAAATTGAATCTCAACTAATTTCACTGTTAAATAGCTTGTGCACACTAAACTTTACTTGACTGTAGCAAATGAAAGCTCAAGGCATACCTGAAGAACGATTAGAACTTTTGAAAGGAGTAAGTGGTGCTTTTAGACCAGGAGTTCTTATAGCTCTCATGGGTGTTAGTGGGGCTGGCAAGACCACCCTATTGGATGTCTTAGCTGGTAGGAAAACGGGGTGGATATATTGAGGGAATCATCAAAATATCTGGGTACCCAAAAAAGCAAGAAATATTTGCTCGCGTAACAGGATATTGTGAGCAAACAGATATTCATTCTCCTCATGTTACAGTATATGAATCCTTAAAATATTCTGCATGGCTTCGATTGCCCTGTGAAGTTGATCCTGCAACCAAAAAGGTGACTCTTAATCTTAGAATTTAGTTTCAACTTGTTAAGCTTAGACAACTTGAATCTTCGGATTTAAAAATCTAAAGGATTTCCAACAGATGTTTGTTGAAGAGGTCATGGAGCTTGTAGAGCTAACTCCATTAAAGGAAGCACTTGTAGGGTTGCCAGGTGTAAATGGTCTTTCCACTGAACAACGCAAGAGACTTACGATTGCAGTTGAGCTTGTAGCCAATCCATCCATAATATTTATGGATGAACCAACATCGGGACTTGATGCCAGGGCTGCGGCAATAGTCATGAGGACAGTGAGAAACACAGTTGACACTGGAAGAACTGTGGTTTGCACCATTCACCAGCCAAGTATTGATATATTTGATGCTTTTAATGAGGTAGATCTTTTTTTTTTAAGATCAAGGAGCCAATATTCAATCTAATTTTAATTTTTATAAAAAATTGAGGAAACAACTATCAATCTGCAGTTGCTTCTTTTGAAAAGAGGAGGGGAAGAAATATACGTTGGTCCATTAGGCCGCCATTCTTTCCATCTGATCAAGTACTTTGAGGTAATGTAGACAAATATGAAAGAATATTAAATTCTTAGTGTCTTCATTAATCCCACCTAATGTATTCGACTTATGCAGGGAATCAATGGAGTTAGTAAAATTAAAGATCGTTATAATCCCGCAACATGGATGTTAGAGGTGACTTCACAGGCACAAGAAATAGCTCTTGGGATTAATTTTTCCAATGTGTACAAGAACTCAGAGCTATATAGGTAAGATCATATCACTCTTTGAAGAAACTCTGGTTTCAACATAGAGATCAAACTTCATAAAATTTTGAAAAAAGTGAACTTAACCATTATTATTTAAGATCTACACTATCCAGCTAACACGCTTGAATGAATTAGGAGAAATAAGGAGTTGATCAAGGAACATAGTGTGCCAACTCCAGGATCAAAAGATCTACACTTCCCTACTAAATACTCACATGGCTTCTTCACTCAATGCATGGCTTGTCTATGGAAACAGCATTGGTCATACTGGCGAAACCCGCCCTACACTACAGTGAGACTATTGTTTACCATTTTCATAGCACTAATGTTCGGAACGATATTTTGGGATCTTGGATCAAAAAGGTACATGTATAAATATGACAGAATACTATTGCGGATTTCCTAACTTTTTATTTCTTCTTTCTGTTAGCCTCTAATTTAGTATTTGTTCTTAATTTTCTTATGGGATTTATAGGGAAAGAAAACAAGATTTCTTGAATGCAATGGGCTCAATGTATGCTGCTATACTATTTATCGGTGTACAAAATGCCACATCAGTGCAACCAGTTATTGCGATAGAGAGAACTGTATTTTACAGGGAAAGAGCAGCTGGCATGTATTCAGCTTTGCCTTATGCCTTTGGACAGGTAAATTATATATAATGTTTCTATAAAAATCTAAGAGGACAAAATGCACCAGGTCATTTATATAACCATTCTATAATGATAATTTGGGATCTAAGATTCAATGGCCAATGCAAATTATAAGGGAAATAATCATACATTGTGAATGCATAAGAGAAATAGATAAGCTAATGGTGATTCATTCAATTTGAAGAAATTAAGGCAACATCCCTCTTGGGGAATCAGTATAATAAAATAGGGTTTCTTGAGGTTTGCTAGAAGAGTTGACTATAAAAACTATGATAGTTAACTACAAAGACTAAGCTTTTTTGCAGGAGTGTTAACAATTTCGTATCTCACTAAGTCACCCTTTTGTTGTGCAGGTTGTGATTGAGCTTCCATATATTTTTGTTCAAACATTTATATATGCAATCATAGTTTATACCATGATCGGATTTGACTGGACAGTTGCCAAGTTCTTTTGGTATCTATTCTTCATGTACTTCACCTTAGTGTACTTCACCTTCTATGGAATGATGGCAGTGGCAGTTACTCCTAACCCAACAATTGCTGCCATTGTTTCAACTGCCTTCTATCTAATATGGAGCATTTTTTCTGGATTTATCATTCCTATGACAGTAAGTTTTGATAATGGTTGAATATTTTCGTCATAGAATAAAATCATAAATGAGGATTGAGAACTTTTTGTTTTTCTTCCTATGACAGAGGATTCCAAGGTGGTGGAGATGGTATTGTTACATTTGCCCTGTCTTTTGGACTCTATATGGGTTAGTAGCATCGCAGTTTGGAGACATAAATGACAAGCTTGACACGGGTGAAACGGTGGAACATTTTATTAGTAGTTACTTTGGATTCAAACATGACTTTTTGGGATTTGTCGCCTTCATTATAGTTGGGACAGTTGTTCTCTTTGGGTTCATCTTTGCTTTCTCAATCAGGACATTCAACTTTCAAAAAAGATAGCATAATCATAAGTTTCATTATCTCAAGATCTATGACCATGCTTAAATCCAGGGTACAAGTGTTAAATGATGGATTCCATGCATAATGTGGATAATAAGTGTTTTTCTTTGGATTTTCTCCCCATTTGTTCTTTTGTTCTCTCTTTTTTTTTTCCTTTTTGGCTCATTAAAAATTTGGACTTTGTTTCCTTATTTTCTTTTTTTAACGAGTCTTTGAGTTTGAGGAAGAGACATAAATCTACCACATTTATATGTAATGGTGTTGATAAGGAAGGTAATAAAGGAGAATTTTAAGTACTTTGTAGTCTTGTGTAGTAACCTTAAAATTTCTTTTTATTGTGCCCCATCACTTCTCCCTTTTGATGAGTGACCAACAAATTTCTTCCTAGTAGTGAAATTACTACTTCATTATAACTTGTTCATTGTAAAAAGTATCCTCTACCTATTAAAAACTTGGTAAAAACTATATAAGACAAGCTTGATGAAACACATGAGATAAGGCTTAGTAACTCTATGGGATCGTAATAAACCATGTTTTCCATCCTTCATAATAAGTTTTTTTCTCGCATGAGACGACTCTCACTCTCCTCGAGATAGGTAATACATCCTATGTTGGTCTCCATGACTTCAACTAAAACTCAACCCGACCACCTATCCATGATACCAAATGTTCGGTACCCAAATAATATGCCAAAAAGACCTAAATCTAACAAACATATAAAATCTAGTCGTATAACTTTTTGGGATTATAAATTATTAAAGAATAAAGTAATTTAGGCCCAAAAATATTCATTAATTTTTTGGTATTAGATTTTAATAAGCATTGAAAAATTGAAAAAAGCATAATGATGGTGAATAAAAAAAAGGAAACCACGGTGTGGAGTGTTGAGTTAAACACTTCTCTTGCATTTGTTGTGCATATAAGAATCCAATCAAAACTCATGATCTCACACTGCAACACAAAGTGATGTAGAACAAGTGGCCGAGACATTTTTAAAGTAGTTGAGCCGGTAAAAGTCAAAAGAAAAAATCAAGAAATTGACTAGAATTTGTTTTTAGAATTTTTTATTTAAAAATTATTTCTTTTTTAGAATTTTCCATTTTAGTGCCACCTATTTTGGGACGTTAATCTTTTCGTAGTTATGATGTTAATTTTTAGTTTCCTTTATAGTTGATCTTGGTGGGCAAGAACAGCCTTAAATTGCTACTTTCCTATTGGGGTATATTATCTTATCAGAATAACAAACTTTCTACTAATATAAATAAAGGTGCAAGCATAATGGTTCATCATTCTATTCATTAATAATATTCAGAGTTTATCTCTCTTCTTTGAGGATTCAAGGTCCTACTCATGGTTTCGAGTGTTTATCTCGTTTGTTAGAATGCTATCTAACCTTTGTGATATTTCGCTGCGTCAAGTTGTATCAAATCAAGAATTCACCTAGCTCAATGGCACAAACCGAAGCAAATCACCAAACCCTATTGATGGTGATTGCAGGGTCGATGCTTTGTCCAAAGCGTTTGAAAGAACAATAGTTGAATGAGATTCAAGAAATGCTTATTGGGTTGCAACTCAACGCCAACAACAAGACAGTAACGATTGAGCGGGAGCCCGCTAAGGGATTTGCCTAAGGATAGCTTGTTAGCTGGGATCGAGGGGGTGCTAAGGGATTTGCTCAAGGCCAACCTATTCTCAAAAATGTTGGACGACGTCCTCCTTGTTATCCTTCTGATAGTGAGGAATCAAAACCCGGTGTTGAAGAAGAGGATGAAGGTCTGATACTAAAGAGGCAAAAATAATAGGCCGATGATTATCGACTGAAAATAGATATTCCCAAGTTTACTAGGAACTATATATTGTGTGGATTTCCTTGATTGGCTCTCGAAAATTAAATAGTTCTTCGGAATGATGGAGGTTCCCGAGTCGAAAGTGGTGAAGCTTGTCGAATACATGTTGAAAAGTGGCGCTCCGGTATAGTGGGATCAATTGCAAAAGAACAAACAACGGCAAGGGAAAACACCTATTAAAACCTTGTGCAAAATGAAGCTGCTCCTTTTGGCCATATTTTTCCAACCAGATTATTAACAACATTTATTCCAGTTATACCAAAAATTGTTCGTAGGGTTCCAAATTAGCATTTGATTATACGGCTTAATTCTTCTTGGATCGCAACAATCTAAATGAGACCGAAGGTCAACAAGTAGCCAAATACTTAAACGGGTTAAGCCATCCATTTGAGAGAAGATTGGCCACCTAAAGCCGAACAATTGGAGCGAAAGCCAGCATTTTCAAGGTATCGTCAGAGCCAACTGACTTTTCTTTTCCTACCTTTTCTACTTCTAAAAAGGGAAAGGGTGTACAATCCACAACACCAACAAACCAACCAAGAGTTGCTAATCAAACAATCAGTTCAAACAACAAAGATGCACCAAGAAATCCAAACTCCCATACCAATCCAAGCCAACAACTGACAAGTGTTATAACCTTATAGGTGTGGCATGCCGGGCCATCACTCCAATGTTTGTCGAGATAAATTTGGTAGAAGAAGATGACACCGATACTAGAGAAGCTACAAAATATAAGAATGATTTTTATGACGGTGCTAAGTTTGTATAAAAGAATGGCTAACAAGTAAACTATGTAATGTAAAAGGTGTTGTTCGCGCCAAAACTAGAGGACCTCAGTCATTGTCACAATATCTTTTAATCATTTTATTTAGTCAACCAAAAGGTTTGTGATCTAATCGTGGATACTGGGAATTACGGTAATTTTTTTGCAAAGAGGCTAGTAGATCATCTAAGGCCATCAACAAAACCCCATCCATCTCCATACAATATTGGCTAGATCAAAAGGCACAACGGTACAGGTAACTGAAATTTGTCGAGTACCTATTTAAGTTCTTAAGCTTTACAAGACAGAAGTTAATTGTGACGTAGTTGATATAAATGCAAGTTCGACGTGGATGTTATTCATAGGGGCCGGAACAACACCTACTATTTAACTTGTGGAACCCATAAGGTTGCTATGGGTGCTTCAAATTAGAAGGTGTCTGTAGTGACCTGAAAAAAAAAAAAAGAATAAAAAAACATTAAATTAAAATTAATAAAATTAAATTGGGATTAACTGTATAGGATCGGGGACTGTAATCGACAGAATCAAAGGGGCATTAACATCCCATTGGTCCTTAATCGACAGCCGACCATTCATTGAATCAACAGTCGACGCTTCGATTCTTTAATCGGTGGGTTCTTTGTTTGATTGGGAACTGAGAGAAGTATAAATAGGAGGGTTTTGAAAGGGTTTTGGCACAAGGAAGAGAAGAGAGAAGAAAGATAGAGAAAGAAAATGAGACAGAAAAAGGGGATCTGTACCAAACATCCCGGTGCCTTGCCGAGCCACTTCCGACGTCTTTATCTACGGCGGCGACCACCAGCGGCGCCGATGACCACCGGCGACACCACCGACGACCACCGTCGATCATCTTGTCCTTTCCTCTCCTTGGTTCGGCTCCTCTTTCTCTTTCTCGGCACCCCGATCTCTCCCTCCCCGATTTCTCCTTTTCTTTTTCATGCGTGGGTTACTAATTTAAGGTTCTGTTTGACCCTTTGTTTTGATTACTTTGGATTTTGGTTGGGTTAATGTTTTTGGTTAAGTTTTATTTAGTTATAATAATAATAATAATAATAGTGATAAAAGTATTGATAATAGTAAGGATAAATACAAATAATAATAAATAATGAGCAAAAATAATAATAATATAAGAGTAGTAATAGAAATAAAGATAATAAAATAATAAATAATAAGTATAATGGTGATAATATAAGAATAATAAATGATAAAATGAGGTTATAGTTCAAACATGATAACCAAATTAATTATTAAATATAACTTTAGTAACCATACATAAAATATAATATATGGTGTAATTATTTGTATTGTGGTAGGTTCAGATTGACTTTAATATCAGAATTGACGTTATTAGTATGCAGATTATTTAACAGTAAGTTGCATATATCATGGTTACTTAATTTTCGCTACTTAAATTGTATTGTTTTTATTTAAATACAAATTATTATGCTTTTACATGAAATGATATTTTCTGTATCCATACGAGTCATGGACATATATCTATAAGTACCCTGTTTGCAAATTGTATATAATAGTAGCCCGTTTGGTGTAAAGAATACATGATGACAGCAAGATGTGTGTTAGCCTGACTACTGGGGTGTTGAATAGCGAGGTAGAGGAATAAGGGTGAGGTCATGGTCAGGTGACTAAAAATTATGGGACTATAATAAATACCACTGTGGGGTCGCTCCTTACGTAATTCCGGCATAACCATGAGCTTATCATCGTATGTAGAACTAAGCTTATCATTGTATGTAGGGCTTGATGCCTGGATTTAAATGCATTGTTAAAATAAAATGCGTGGAATGATGGAATCTGATTTTGGAAAATATCGTTACTGTTTCTGCAAAATAGCACATTTTATGATATGCAATCATTAACTTTCAAACTGATATTCCATGACAACTAATAACCTTGATATATGTGCTCTCACACTAGCAGTGGTGCTTATGTTGTTCAAAATTCATCATTTCAAGTTGTAAAAAACTCTAGTTTTGTCACTGTCTAGCACATGATGCAAAGTTAACCATTAGACGAAAATCAACTGCTTTTGATTTAGTTCGTGCTGCTGTGTAGTTACTTTCTTCTTTCTCAGCTTGTGAACTTAAAAAGTGAATATTCGTAATATTATATTCGATATTTAATGTAACCAACTCTGGTATATGTTAATACTACAACGCTTTCGCGTACTATAGTTTGTTATATCTCAGTCATCCCTAAACCATTAGACAAAGAGGCCTTTGGTGGGCTTGATTTACTGGCCGGTCACGGACGCCATGCCATAAAATGGGTCGTGACAGAAGTAGTATCAGAGCAAAATAAAGTGTAATCTTCGATAAAGATTCGCATTACTAATAATCTAATGGAATTTTATGTAAATGACTTTGGAACAAAATAAATTGTGTAATTTTCAATAAAGATTCGCATCACTAGTAATCTAATAGAATTTTAAATAAATAATGAAAAAAAATTATAGGTTAATCTATCGAAATTCAACATAGGTATAGCTCGTTCTAATGATTACCCAAGTTATAGTTACATTTAAAGATACTAAATAATAAAATTGGGTTAAGATGCTTTTAACTACTTTTCATGCTATTTGACAACCTTATGGAAATCTTTATAATATTCTAGCATAATTACAAATTTCCATTTACTAACAAGATAACACGTGGGGAAAAAAAGTACTCAAATTTTTAATTTGACAAATCTATATAAGCTATGGATTTAATATCGAAACAAAAATTTATTTATAGGACTCAAATAGAAAATCTTCACTGGTATCAATCGATTTCGATACAAGAAATGTGACACGATACTCAAAATTAGTCACCTAAGGTATGAAGTTTTCTAGCTTAGCCTGAATAAAGTTTGGAGGACCAAACTTCCTAAGGTGGGGAGAATGTAATACCTCGTAATTCAAATAAGAAAATAAAATAATAGCAATAACAGTAAATAAATAATTGGACTGAGTAAAATAAAAATTCATTAATAAAATAAAAAAAATATTAATGGATAAGATCGCATGTAAAATGAGACAATTAGATAAGATCGCACATAAAACGAGACAATTGGATAAGATTGCACACAAATTAAGATGAATGGATAAGATCATCATGCGCAAAATGAGGCGATCAGATAAGATTGCACGCAAAATGAGGTGATAGGATAAGATCGCACCGGTATTTCAAATACTTGGATATCAAGGAATTCTCCTATACAAAGGTTGCTAACCATATAATTCTCATATACACGAAATCCAAGAGGGACTGTGAGCATCAAATTATTCAACATACGCATTAGAAAGAATAAGCATGCACGAGAGGTTGAGGAGAAGAAGAACTAATCGGGCAAGACCCCTCCCGTCAAACCACCACTGCCCCACCGCTAGCACCTGTGCCGTCGCCGACCACTGCCATTGCATTGGTTCGGATTGATTTTGATATCAGGATTGATGTTATCGGCACACAGATCATTTAACCGTGAGTCGCATATATCCTGGTTACTTGATTTTTGTTAGTTGAATTTTACTGTTTTTATTTAAATATAAATTATTATGATTTTACATAAAATGATATTTTCTGTATCCATACGAGTCATGGATTCTCTATAAATACCCTTTTTGTAAATTGTATATAATAGTAGTCCATTTGGTGCAAGGAATACATGATGATAGCAAGACCGCTTGGGTGTTAGCCCGACCGCTTGGATGTTGAATAGCAAGACGAGGTAATAAGGATGGGGTCACGGCCAGGTGACTAGAAATTATGAGACCATAATAATTACCGTTGTGGGGTCACTCCCTACGTAATTCTGGTATAACCATGAGCTTATCATCGTATGTAAAACTGAACACCTGGATATATATACATATACATGTAATTATTATGTAGGGCTTGATTACTGGATTTAAATGCGTTGTTAAAACAAAATGCGTGGAATTTGGTTTTGGAAAATATCGCTTCTGCAAAATAGTCCGTTTTATGATATTCAATTATGAACTTTCAAACTGATATTCCGTAACAAACTAGTAACTTTGATATATGTGCTCTCATACTAGTGATAGTGCTTATGTTATTCAAAACTCATCATTTTAGGTTGTAAGAAGTCCAGTTTGTCACAGTCTAGCACATGATGTGACGTTAACCATTGGACGGAAATCAACTGCTTATGATTTAGTTCGTGCTACTGAGTAATTACTTTTTCTTTTCTTGGTTTGTGAATTTAGAAAGTAAATATTTGTAATATTATATTCGATATTTCATGTAACCAACTCTGGTATATGTTAATACTACAACGCTTTTGCGTACTATAGTTTGTTATATCTCAGTCATCCTTAAACCATTAGACAAAGAGGCTTTTGGTGGACTTGACTCACTGGCCGGTTACGGACGCCATGCCATAAAATGGGTCATGACAAAAAATCTCAAGCATTTAGTAGATAAATGATTTAATCTAGAATGTCAAAGATAAAAAAGGTGAAGAATTTTGATTTTAGCAAAAAGAGGACATAGTAGTGGAAGTGGATTTCAATGAAATATGCAAACTCTCCAAAACATAAAGATCATCAACTCTACACCCGGTTCTAATTAGCATCTTGGACTGTCGATCTTGCACAACACCACCAGATGAAGAAAAAATAACATCAATTGACGATAATTGGGGGACATGAAAAACATTGGGGATAGACAATAAAAGAGATGTAGTGG
>JAULLF010000013.1:1338389-1353753 GCA_035668175.1 Sarracenia flava
ATGCATGCATCTTTGACTATCATATTTCCTACGAGCTCTGGCTCATAATGTTGTTTTAAAACAACATTCCAGGTTATCATGGCGAGGAGATTCTTGAAGTTTAGATGCGTTGGATGGAAGTTTTCCCAAGTCACACTTGACGCGGGACTTGATGGATTTGATCGTTAGCATGCTTCTTCTTTTCTTAGAACTATGCTTGTTTAGCTATTTTTGGAGAATTGTAATAGTTTAGCTTTACATTTGCTATTTTAATTCCGGATGATTGTACGCCCTTGAGGCTAATGACATTATTTTGCATGCATGAGAGTTGTTGGGATACTTTTGGGTGCGTCGGATACTTATATCAACATTGATTATAAGTTCGTAACTTTTTATTATGGATGGATGTTGCCTTAAGCATACTCGAATACTATATCTCTTTTTGAGTTGGTGCTTTGCTTATCAGGCATATTTGAGATGGTATAGGATGTTTGTATGATTATGGGAATTTATCCAATATAAGGTTATTGAATAACTTAAATCTTATTTCCCTTCCGGTTAGTGCGTGACTTGGTCTGTTTCCGATTCACTCAATTTATGTTTATTTAAAAAAAAAGTCAGGATGTGACAAGCAGTGGAGGATGGAAGGTATGGAGGAGGAAATCCTGATTAGCCAAAATGGGGAAGGGACCAGCCTATTTATAGGCATTAAAGGTTATGGTTCAGTAGAACCGAACCGTTACCACCTCAGTTCCAACAGACGCGAACCAAATCAGAACAAACGTGTCCCTAGTTCGGTTTGGTAACGAACCGGTTCGACTCCAACTGCCTATAACGGTAACGGTAACCTTTTAAAATTTAAATAATTTAAAATTTTAGATTCAAAGTTTTAATTAAATAAATTTTCTGTAAAAAGATACGGGTCGACCCAAGATCAACCCGCGGCCTGAACTCGAACACGTGCTCGGCCCGACTAGTCGGGCGGGCGTGTGTGGTTTTAATGGACTAAGGCCCATTTGTTTATAACTTCTCATCCAACAAAAGATAGTGAGATGTGATAACCTAAAGGGCCAACCATTTATTGCAAACTTAAGTTATATAAAGTTCCATAACTTTTCATCCACAATCAATGTGAGATAAGATATGGGTACCTTCATTTTGTCAACATCTATGGCCTACTTTTGTAGTCAATTTCTCATTCACCCGTTAACGGTTTTGAACGCTATAAAATCCATGATTAAACTACTTATAGAGGTGAACATATTAGAATTTGGAATCATCAAAAAAAAAATTAAACCAATTCAAAGTTATTTTGCTCCAAAATTAACTAAAACCATATTAAAAAAAAATTCAAAATCCACTTATTTTCCAACAAAAATGAGTATAACACCCTTAATTAAAAAAAGACAACTTGATTGTACATAAAAAAAAGAACTGTGCGAGTGTTCCAAATACTCTTTCTTCAAAATCAAAAAAGACATTTTAACAAAAAAAATTAAAAAGAAAAACTACACTAAACAATATATCTAAAATAATCTAATATATTTTTTCTTTTCTTTTTTTTTAAACTAAATTTTTTAGACATCCCAATAGTAGTGAGAGTGACAACCACCATTGAAGATGATAATGGGCTCTTGGTTTTGTTCAAAATGGTTATACTTTTTAAATTTGTTTAATCGAAAAATTAATAAAAATTTAAAAAAAATCGAAAAACAAAAATTAAAATAAAAAGAAAAAAACACCACAAAAAGCCCATCACAGCAAATTACCAGCCCAAAATGCCCAAGCAAGGCCCGCTCAAAGTTGGGTTATAGCTTATTGGGGGCGATCGACGTAGAGTTAAGTCGGAGAGGTGCATTGAGTGAAGGAGAGAGAAGCACTGGTTTCACAGAAGAATAGAAAGTGAGGAGGAGATACCAAAAAAAAAAAAAAAATGGAGGATTTAAAGAAGAGGAAGCTCGACGAAACGGGCAACGGTCAGATTTTTCCGCTTGCTTCAGAAGAACACTTGCGCTCGTTGCTTGATCCCCTTGCGAAATCCCAGTTGGTCGATCTCCTTGCAAAGCTGTACGTTTCAATTTCTGTATATATATATGTATATATATTGGTTGGATACATACGTATATATATATATATATATATTGGTTGGTTTTCCTTTCTTTAATATACTTCTGGGATTGCTTCCATGTCATTGATGTATCTTTATGTATTCATCATATATCATAAATGTCTAAAGTGCGAGAAGAAGCTAGGCATTTTCTGTCTGTAATTTTGTCGAACGGTTGGTGGTCAAAACTTGAAGCAGTTCGTATTGAAGTTGCCCGCCTTTAGTATTTCTTAGTTTTCGATGAATTGCCGATGCCTTTTTTATTGGGTTTGTTTCTGATTGATATTTTCTTGGTTTTGATGATGACCGTTAGAAGTTAGACCAATTCAATAGGCATATTTTCTGCTTGTAATTTTGTCGAACGGTTGGTGGTCAATACTTGAAGCAGCTCATATTGAAGATACACACCTTGAGCATTTATTGGTTTTTGTTGAATCGCCGATGTCCTTATTGGGTTTGTCTCCTATTGATGGGTTTGTTTCTGATTGATAGTTTCTCAGGCAAGGCTTGGTTTTGAATCTTGATTAAGACTATTACGAAGTATAGCAACTGGGTTGGAGTTGCAGCTGATTTATATGCTCCAAACCACAACCTAGTTGTTAGAGATTTGATTAGTTCTATATTTTTTATTTTTCTGTCTGGTTTAAGTGTTTCATATATTTCCTTCTTAGATTTTGGGTGGTTCGGAGGTTTAATTGACTCAATGTACGATTGTTAAAGTATTATATTCATTGTTGGGTTAATCTTGAACATTAAAGGGTGATTTCTTCTTTTGTGAATCACTTTGATGGGGGAATTTTTTCAATTTAAAAAAAAAATGGAACTCAATAGGGTTGTTAGCATTATGCTATATCCTTTCTCCTGGGCATTAACGAAGGTTTTAATATCTTATGTTGTATGAGCTTGATGGCAATTGTTTGCATTGCCCTTCCCCAACACAAAGGGAAAACATTATTTAAGTTGGTAAATGTTGTTTTTGATAATCTTATTTTCTTATAGACTCTTTGGAACCACTTATTTTTTCAAACTTACCTCAAAAGGTCCCCCTCGCAAAACAAAAATAAAATTTATAGAATGAAAAAGAGGCAAGCAAGTTCTCCCTTGATATATATGTATGTATAAAATGATCATGTCAATTAAATGGTACAAAGGCTTAGTTTGGTCTGGTTTAGTTATAAAATAGAAAGTATATTTAAAGCATCCTTAAAAAACTATGTTGTGCCCCCACCTAGTTTATGAACACACCCCTCCAAAACTCTCCAAAAGTACCAATTACGTTAGTATTATATTTTAAAGGGAAAATTAGCAGTAACCAATTACAATACTTTCTTTAACTTCTTAAATATAATTGACTTTTTTTAAGGGTGTGTCCTCAATTGTTTTCACTTGTTATGCCCGCATTAACCATATTAATAAAGTTCTTTCACATATGTCAGATTGCACATGGCCTTCTCATTTTTCATAATTACACTATTACTTGCAAAAAGTGAATAGTATTTCATATGCATCCTAGATAATTATATTAAGTGACACTCCTAAATCATGTTAAGGCCCCATTATTTTTAATTTTTAAGCAAAAGACTTGTAATATAGCCCATTAAAATCCCATTTTTTATTTTTAAAAAGTCTCATGGTATAAAAAGTCCTTTCAACTCATTTTGATTCATGTACAAAATCAAATAAGTTAAAACTCAAATCCTCACCAGTTGATAATTCCCCATAGAAAAGAGGATAAGTGGCGGAAAACTTTATGAATTGAAAGGAGTGATTATTGGTTTAATTTTGAAAAACGTAGCTTGTCTGATTGCAGACTTAGTGTTGTTGCAGGCTCTAAATTACAACTAATTCAGTGTTTAATAGTTAAATTGAAAGTCAAGTCGTAATAGAACGATAAAGTTGGTTTGAGTTTAATATGCAAGATTGGGATTAATGTTGGAGACATTTAAGAGCCGCGATATCAATCTGAAAACAATATGAAAAATAAAGTTGATAATCAACAACCAAACAAACCACAATAAAAAAGAAAAATGAAAACACATGAGATTTACGTAAAAACCCTATAAAAAAATATCTCACGGAATAAAAACTATGGACCGACCCACCAACAACTTCCACTATTAAAAACAAGAAGTTACAAGACTTCAAACGCATATGAATTACTTACCCTTATCCGGTGCACCTAACTTTGAAAATTCTTTGCAAGCTTTCACGAACTTGCCATCCATCGCAAGTGGTGAATTCCATCACCCTTCTTGATTTAACAGCATCCACAAAACTCTTAATTCGATCTCCGTATCCTACGACTCCGTCCCCACGACCAATGATGCTGGTGGTCAAGTTAATGTGTGTAGATTGTGTGAATGAGATCACATAAATGAATGTTAGATCATCAGTGCATGAATTAAATTCGAATGTGGGATTTGAAGATCATGCACAATAGCCTCTCAGTCTCATGCGCCTCCTTATCTGTCTCTTAGAACCCTAGGTAAAACATAATGATATTTGGTTACTTAATCTTAGGATTTTACACTGCTAGTTGTGTTCAATAGTATCCAACGTATATCACATGTTCAATGTTGTATATTGAACTACAAGCATTGTCTACCAGACGTTACACGTCCAACACTATCCACCTGAAGGTAACAATGACTAGTGAACCTCAATTTCAAGATTATGAAATATGATTTATTCAATGAAATTCTAGACGTCTGTGCCTATAAAAGAATGCAATATGACATGAAAGTGTATCGTATATTTGATGGGACTGAAGCGAAGATACCGTAGATTTCTCTGTCTGAAAATTTTGTACATTCGCAACCTCTAACACTCAACTCAGTGAACACTCTCCAAAAATCCAATAAACATACTCCGGTAGTTGTCCTATGAAAGTTGCCAAAAACTATAAAACAATAACTTGCATATCTTGGGTGGAAGGGAAGAGGGGGCTGCTCTCACAAGGGTTTAGTAAAATCTCACAATCCTGGTCTAAAGTCTCACATATTTATCTTTTGGTTGAAAAAGAGACTGCATGCATTAGCTAAGAAACACTATCTAATGGAATATTTTAGATGAAATTTAGATCACACGGATGATGCATAACATATCTTGGCTTGTGTTTCAATGGATGGACCATAACTATAACTGTGTACATGAGAACTGAAAATTTCCTAATGCTCTTGAGTCTTGACTACTAAGTCTAATAGCTTGCTATTTCTATACTGGTGTGGTTTAATATTCAAATAATCTTAATAATACGTGCACACTTCCCTTCGGACCAAATGCCGTGTTGCTTGGTGTATGCATAAGGTTTTATTTCGGCTTCTCGGGTGGATATATCATGTGTGCCTTATATAAGCAGCAATAGCTAATGTATCAGCTGTTACAGTAGTTGGTATAAATTATATTTGCACGACTACTTTTTGTTTCTATTGACGCCTACTTTTTAATGGTTGTATTTTGCAAATTTAGGTTATGTCAAGTCTAGAACTCTTGGCACTACTCTAAGAGGTTAAGTCAATGATAATTGTGGAATGTTGATTTATTTAGTTTCAGAACTAAAATAATATAATTTTTTTTTTCACTCCACCATTCTAAATTATAGAAGCAAAAACAAGGACTTCCCATTTAGATATCACTCATAGCAGAACGACACTTTGTTTAAATTTGTGAATTTGTTAGTACTTCTTGGTGTCCTGATTGTGGTCTATACTCCATAGTTGAATAATGAATCAAGGCCATAGCCCACCAAAAGGACGTTTTTGTCGGATGGAAAAGCATAATAGTAATGAAGGAGAACTTGGAGGAAGAAATGTTTGGAGTGGTTTTAGCCAGGGAAGATGTAACCTGTTGTCAGGATATATTAGCTTTGGTGATGATGGTGGCGGATAACCTGCCTCAATACTCATGAAGGGGATACAGGAGGAAGCTTGTGGGTGGGTGTTGGACAAGCTAAAAGGTTTGTGCAAACTTGCTAGGCTTCCTTTGGCCGATCGTGAGAAGTATGATTTTGTGATGTTGGCGCTAAAAGCATTGAAGCACAATATAATTTTGGAGTTGGTAAAAATTGAGAGGTAGAGGGGGCGGTTGGGTCTTTGGTTTTATTTTTTTTCTCTTTCCCCACTTCTGCTCTCTCTCTCTCTCTCCCCCTCTCAATTTTTTTTTTTTTTTTTGCATTTTTCTTGTTTAATGATGGTGTCTCCCTTGACATGTTCTCTCATACAATTGTCTTACCTAATAGAAACGAGGCATTTGGCTTCTGAGCTTTGACTTGTCTACATCTTACATATAAGATGAGGTTTAGGTTTGTGGAGCTGGATGCATTCAAGTAGCAAGGTAGGGTATGACCTTAAATGGTTTTCTCAGAATTTTTTTTAAGCCTTTAGCTGTGTGCCCAGGAATCAGCCTGCATCTCAGTTTGCTTGTGTATGTTTTTGTGGGAAAGGGATCACCTATCCTGAAACTTGCATGTTCTTCTGTCCTCCTAATGCATTGAAAATTGTTGAATATATCTCAAGATTTCCGTGCATCGAGATTTTCATTTAATCTATAACAACCTTCAATCCTCTAGGACATAGGATATAGTTTTGGGGACAGAGTATTGCAACTCATTTTGTGTGTAATTGTGCTTATATTTGTGTGCATGTGTTTGTAGTGTGAATGTGAGTGGGTTTGTGAGTGTGCATGTGTTTATAATAGCTTTTTTTGTGCCTTTTTTCCACCTTTTTTTGATTTTTATACTACTTTTTTTTTTTTACTTTATCAATTCATCATGATAAAATAAATAAAAAAAAGTTTACTAAAGGCGAAAAAAGCCACATAAAAGCCTTAAAGTGGCTTTTATGTCGCTTTTTTCGTCTTGTCTGAACTTTTTCTATATTTTGGTCATTTTTTTTAACTTTTATGGTTTCTTGTAACGAGAGAAATCTAAAAAGTATCATTGTTTGAACTAACATAAATTTTTTTCACTAAAAGACGAACAATGCCATTTAAAAAAAACTATCCCACACAGTTGTACGTCATTTTGTATGCCAGTCATATTCCATTTGAAAGTGCTACGCTTGGGGGTCAAAGGAAAGGGGAATCATAGAATATTGCCCCGTGCTTGTATGCTGTGTGTATTGAGTCTATTGACACTGGGCATGTGTGCTTGTTTGCATGTTGTGGCATGAAGAGGGTCCCAATTTCCTTCTATTGCTGAAGAAATTAAAAGTGTTGCAAGTGCCGATCCCGTCCACCGAAAGCTTTTTGTTCGTGGCTTGGCCTGGAATACTACATCAGAAACCTTGTGTGCTGTGAGTGTGTTGCTGACTGCTGATTGTGTTTAGTCGTCCCCTCTAATTTGAGTTTTTTGGCAAAAATATGTACAGAACAAGAGTATCAATTATTTTCAAGTGCTTCTCTTTTAGATTAGCATTTACCTTCTGTTTGTTATATCTTCTGGCACTTCAGAGAATCCTGGCCATTACATAATGAACTTCACTTGCATATACTTTTCATATAGGCATTTCAAGCACATGGAGAAATCGAAGAGGGGGCTGTAATCTCTGACAAAGCAACAGGAAAATCACGCGGCTATGGCTTCATAACCTACAAAGATAGGGAATCAGCTCAGAGTGCATTAAAAGCACCTAGCAAATTGATTGATGTAAGCCCTATTATCGAATAAGCATTCAAATACAGGCCCATTGCATTAATATGCGGTTGCACCACCCTCCCATTTTGAGATGATTCTCTTTCTCCCTCTCGCCCTCCACCAACCCACAACCCCCCCCCCCCCTCTCAGTGTGTGTTTGGTTGTACTCTCTACAACGTCAAATAGAACAAGTAGAATGCGAATAATTGTGATAAATGGAATATAAATGTGGGACCTACCCTTCAATATAACACAACAAGCATAAACGCAGTCTAATTTGACCCAGAATATGATGCACTTGTTTGAAATGGTTCAGAGGTTCTCTCTCTCTCTCTCTCTTTTTCCTATTTACAGTTTGAGGAGTTTTTGTGGTAAGAAGAAAATGAATAAAATTAATTTACTGATGCTAATGTGAGGTTGAATATTACCTGTTAATGGTCAAATTTTCCCATGCAAAAAACACCTTGGAAGATGTTGTTCACAATTATTAGACCAGTGCTTACCATCTTGTAATTAAAGAACTCAACACTTCTCAGAAAATTTCTTTGTTGTTCAATTTTTTTTTTCTTTTTATTTAAATGTTTTTGTATTTATTTTTCTCTTCTGTTGCGGACACACTGTTTCAGGGTCGAATGGCTGTTTGTAATCTTGCTTGTGAAAGCTTAAGCAGTACAAGTGTCCCGCCTGATCAGGCTCAGAGGAAGCTTTACATTGGGGGCTTGTCACCTGACACAACAACTGAGATGCTGCTCTTTTTCTTTGGGAGGCATGGAGAGATAGAAGAGGGTTCAGTTGCATATGACAAAGACACAAACAAATCACGGTATAGACCATTTGTCTCTCTATTGTGTAAAAGAAACTACTAATTAGCATCATTAGAGCATACACACCAGCCTCAATAAAAGTTACACCAATTTAGCTAGGGAGTTACTTTTTAGTTATTTTAGTAACTTCTAAAAATATATAACACACTAGACTAGCTATTTTAGCTATCCTTTTTTAAAATATTATTTTTTATATTTATTTTTTATACACTTGTGAGAAATCCCTTCGTTCTTCCTCGAGAAATTCCACCGTCGAGCTCGAAAATGGGACAAAAGCAGAAGGGGCCACACAACAAACCCTAGCCCGATGTGTTCTTCTAGTCTCTGGCGACGAACTTAACTCAACGCGTCTCTGTCCACCACTTTTGCATCTCCGTCGTCCTCCTCGCAAATCGCAAATCGCCAAACTCATCGTCGTCCCATGCCAACCTCCGGCGACTCTTGTTGCAATTTGTTGAAATGACTCAATGGCCCAGTTCTATTTTTACAAAAACAACGTCGTTTTTGTAAAAATAGATCCGGATCGTTGAGTCGTTTTGGAAGACACGTGTTGCGATCTCTGTGAGTCGAACAATTGAGTATTAGTTCACGTGCGGACAACAGAGAATCTGCACCCAAATTTTCGGTGTTGGCCTCCCTTCGTTTCTCCGTCATCTTCTTTGCGTTTGTCCATCGTTTGGCGATGAATAGTAACTCGGCAGATTTGGCAAGTTACTGTAGCCTAAAACCAAAATGGCGAGGCGCTAGCGAGTCTGGTGGAGAAGTGTTTTTGCTTGTTGGCTCATTGAAATAGCAAAAATATGGTGATACCGATCTAGTGTGGATGCTCTTGGTGTTATTCTTGGTTGTGATTATTATTCCTACGCTTGCTCTTATTATGTTTATTTAATTGCGCTACCACATTTAAAGATTTGGTATATTTTGCATGTTTATCGTCAAGTGGTTTTGGCTTCATCACATACAAGACGGTGGAATCAGCAAAGAAAGCTATAGATGATCCACAAAAGACACTTGGGGTAAGGAAATAATTTCTTATGTTGCCTGAAAATGCATGAGTTTAGATTTAGTTGTTTATCTATTTATGTCTAACGACCCTAGTGGGGGTGTCGTTAGAGCTTCTTTGTTGTTGCATATAATAAGGCCCTGTTTCCACTTATTTGCACCTTATTTGGCATGAAATTGGAATTGACATGCTTATTTTCCTTTTCAACTAAAGATCAAATAAGCTTAAAACCTGGACTTTTTGAACGTTGGGTTTTAGATGCTTTATTTAATCTAAAATTATGCTAACTCTAACCCAATAACATGCAGGTAATCAAAAGTTCTATTTATCCCCAGAACCAGTTTATTAAAACTGATTGCTAAATATGCATAATGAATTGTACAGACTAGAATTTGAAAACATAATTACTTCATTAATAGGTTCTCCTTGGTTTTGAGTGGAATTGCAATTTTTGTTGATGTAATTTTTATTTGATGGGAGGATATACCGTGGCAAGTGCAAAAAAAAAAAGTGGAACTTCTTAGTTTATAACGCTCTGAACCAGTTTTAAGTTGGTATATGGGTAGTGGAATACAAGAAAGGAAGAAAAAAGTGAAATAACCGAAAAAGAGAATTTGCTTCTATACAGTGGAACTTGTGGAGTTGTCCTAAAAATTACATCAACAAAGATTGCCTGACTGGTCATTGTGAGTTCCATAAGTATTACTTGAATCCTAGAATATGTGAATTTGGGGTATGAAAGAGGAAGAAAAACAGAGAAAAGGAAGAAAAGTTCAGGAATGTTTACTACCTTCCTTCATCTCATGTATTACTATTAAGTGATAGGAAATTACAAGCATGCCCTTGTGAAGATAAGAAAAAATGGTAGACTAAAAATAAAAAACACTTAACACTCCTTCTCAAGTTGGAGCATAGAGGTTGAACGTGCCAAGTTTGAAAATCAATACATTGGAATATACAATAAGTTTTAATGGTTTCAGAAAAATATTATACCATTTAATTCTTCGAGCGAATATACGGAGTGATGATTGTTTGCGCAGTTACAAATTCAATTGAAGTGAGAGTCAACCTTAATATGTTTTGCTCATGGAAAACTGGATTATTAATTAGAAAGATAGCAATAAGATTGGCACAAAACATTTGCATACAATAGGAGTAAAAACTCTGAAGTCTTAAAGTAAACGAACCCATAACATTTCGGATGAGTTTGCGTCATGTACCGATCCTCTACTTTTGCACTAGAGTGGACAACAATACTTTGTTTTTACAATGCTAAGTAACCAAACTACCACCAATAGGTACAATAACCAGATATAGATTGGCTACCAAAATGACTATCGACCCAATCGGTATCAATAAACATTTACATGATCAACGAATCATAGGGTTGATATAACAATCTATGTTCTGAGGCACTCTTCAAATAACGCAAAATTTGAAAAACTTATTCAAAATTTGGCTAACGAAGAGCACACATATACGACTAAGAACACCAATACAATAAATGATATTAATAAGATGAATTAGCTTTCCAATAAGTTGCGCGTAACAACCAACATTAAGCGATTTGTTTTGTTCATGCATAAAGTTTAACAATAGAGTCACAGTGGAATATCTGAATATCAACTAGTTGAATTCCTAGGAGATCAGTTTCAAAAAGATCAAGGACATGTTTTCTTGTAGTTAGAGAAATTCTCTTAGAAGAAAGATCTACTTTAATTCTAAGAAAATAGTAAAAAGGACGCAAGTTAGTATAAAATTGCTTGCCCTAATGTTATTTTAGATCAACACAATAGCATCACAAAAAACGTAAGAATATCATCAACATATATATTCAAGACAATTGTGTTAGGGATTAGCACCAACAGTCGATAACAACACTAATCCCCGCCCAAGTATCGTGAATAAATTCGAACGAACAAGCCACAAACGACTACGAAAACAAAAGAACAAGAATCAAGACAATCACTAAGGAAGACACGATTTTATGTGTGTTCGGCAATGAGTGCCTACGTCCACGGGCGCACAGATCCACTATTTTCAATATAGAACGAGTTACAAGTGTTCTTGAGATTCATATGAGAGAAAATATGCATAAAATAATGTTACAACCCCTAACGGCCCAAACCCTACGCGTCATTCAAAAGCTGTTTTTCGCACCGACCGATCGAACGGTTATCGATAGGTCAAAAGATCCTTACGGTATCTTATGTAGGCGCAACCACCGATCTATCAGTCTTTTACACCGATCGATCGGTCTCTCACACAAATTGATTTCCACTTCACTTCCAATAATCTCCCATTTGAAGCAAAATCCTCTTCAAGCCAACCGATGCCCAGAAATTACCCTCTCCTTCACCTTTACCACTACCTGGACTCTTTTGTTCCCGTGAGCCATCCTTCAGTCTTCTAAGTCAAAAGACCAACGGAAACTGAACTGTCTCTCAGCTTCTCAACTGTCACTACTTTCGTGAACATATCCGCAAGATTCTCGTTCGTGTGAACCTTCTCCAGATTAAGCTGCTTCTCTTACAACAAAGCCCGAATAAAATAATACTTGATATCAATGTGTTCGGTTCTCGAATGAAATGTGTTCTTTGCAAAATGTTTTGCGCTCTGATGGTTGCTATACAGCTGACACTTGTTCTGACCTTTGTTTAATTCCTTCAAGAACCCTTTCAACCAAACCAACTCCTTGCATGCTTCAGTAGATGCAACATATTATGCCTCTGTGGTCGAGATTGTCACAATCTCCTGTAATCTGGCCACCCAACTGATCTTTGCGCTACCCAGGGTAAAGACATATCCCATTGTAATCTTCCTGATATTAATGTCCCCAACTAAGTTAGAATCAACGAATCCTCTCAACTGAATCCCCGAGCCCCCATAGCACAAACCCGTGGTGCCCTTGTGATACCTCAAAATCTACTTTATTGCCTCTCAGTGCTCCTTGCCCAGATTTGACATGAACCTGTTCACAACTCCCACTGCATATGCGATGTCCAGTCTAGTGCAGGTCATGGCATACACCAGACTTCCACTGCTAATGCATATGGAACCTTTGCCATGTAGTTCGATTCCTCATTAGTGATAACTCCTTGTTCTTTTGAGAGTCTAAAGTGAGCTCCCAAAGGCGTGCTAACAGGTTTAACACCCTCCATGTTGAAACGCTGCAGTACTATTTCAGTATACTCGGCTTGTGATGGCCTTAACTTTCGCTCCTCCCTATCTCTGCTGATCCTCATACCAAGGATCCGTTTCGCTTTCCCCAAATCTTTCATAGCAAATTCTCGAGATATTTGTGCCTTGAGATTATCAATCTCTTCTATGCTGAACCCTGCAACCATCATATCATCTACATATAGAAGTATCAGATAAGAAGATTCAGACCTCTTGACATAACAACAGTGATCACCATGGCATTTGCTGAACCCCAGTATCTGCTATAAAACTGTCAAACCTCTTGTACCACTGTCTGGGCGCATGTTTCAACCCGTACAAGCTCTTTTTCAATCTGCATACCAGTTCCTCTTTTCCCTGAACTGAATATCCTTGTTGTTGGCGCATGTAGATTTTCACCTCTAAGTCCCTGTAGAGGAACGTCGTCTTAACATCCAACTGCTTCAGATGCAAATCCTCACTGGCCACTAAACTCAGCACAGACTTGATGGTGGATATTTTCACAACCGGTGAAAATATCTCTATGTATTCAATTCATGGCTTATGTTGAAAACCTTTGACTACAAGCCTCACCTTGTACCGCTTGTTTCCATCACCCTCTTTTTTCAGTCTGTAGATCCACTTGTTCTACAATGTTGATTTTCCCTTAGGTAGTTGCACTAATTCCCAATTCTTGTTGGATGATAGAGATTGCATCTCCTCATCCATTGTCTGCTCTTATTAGTCCTTTGCCTCTACCTGCAAAGCTTCCTCAAAGCATTTTGGTTCCCCACTGTCCATCAACAACAAATCATACAAAAAGGAAAGGATTCGAATCAACCATAAATGATTTGAATCAAAATGGTTCACTGGTGTTAACAACCAAAAAGGATTAGGAACAAAAAAGATTGATTGTAATCAAACTGATTCAAAACAAAGGACTGGTCTTAACAAAGAGAAATGATTCGAAACCAATTGGGAAGGATTAGGAACCAAAAATACTTATGTTGATTTTCTCTTCGAACTTGCTGAACCACTTCTCAAACTTCAAACTATCATAACTCCTTCATCCTAAATCCAAAAGGGGCAAATCTTATATGAAAATTGAAGCCCCGGAAGTCTTCTTTCCAATGAATCTAGTCTTACTTCAAGATTCCTTTTGTAGAAGAAGTTATGATCAAATAACTGAGGATATGCCAGATTAGATTTTGATCTCCCCTTTGGTCATCATCCATCCTTTGATCTATAAATGTCCTTAGTCTTGAATTTTGATCTCCCCTTGGCTAAAAGACTTCAAATTCACTCTCTATTGATGCTTGGGCTCCTCTTGATCTTCTAGACTCACTCCAAGTTGTCCAAACATAAATCCTTTATCTTCAAGAACTTTTCTCCTCAATCTTTCAATCCTTCTAAATCTTGAACTCTCCTTAAAACTTTGATCTTCTCCCCTTTGCTCAACACTCCATAAACCTTCAAAACATAATTCTTTATGATCTTCAAAGAGCTTCTCTTGGCTTATTGTCTATGAATTTGCTTGATTAAAAGCTGAAAATACTTTCTCAAAGGCAAACAAATATTAGCAACAAACAAATCAATTTGTTGTTATAATCAAAACCAAAAACAAGATTGATTGAAAAAGCCTTTAGGCCAACAGGCCTGAAAATGCTCTTCGGGTCTGAAACGGGTAGCAAACAGGTTAGGACAGGGTGCCGGCGTACCGGCGTACCCTCTCTGATGATAAAATCAGTACCGGAAGGAGAAAAAACCAAAAAACTATAAAGTGTTGAAATGTAGAGAGAAGGTAGAGAAGAAGATAAACAGTGTATATGTCTGATATTGTATTGTGTAATTGTGTTAGATCATACCTCGTTTAAAGGCTACTTGGAATATATATACTCAGTCTGATCGGTTGACACGTGGCTAGGTCGGCTAATACGTGGCCCTTCAGATGAGGGTCTTCCTGAGATGGGCTAGGGTCCCTTGGATCAAATGTGAGGATATGCGCTCCTCACGTGACTAATGAAGCTGGTAGGGGAAAACATTAACTCCCATTTATTGTCTTATGCAGAACCTTTACACGTGTTGGACTGTGGTTGGAGGTCGGTCGGGTAGATGTTCCCTGTAATCATTACCCGTTATTACGTAACTTACTGTGGAAGATACGCTGCTGCTGCCGAACTAATACCTGTCGATCTGCAAGTTTGGTCTGTAATAATGATAATATTGTTTGGTCGGGTAGTTCGGGCATAGATAATTCCTTCGCTGGTTAAATTGGCTCAAATCTTTGATCGGTTTTGTGGCTTGTGTGAACCTGATGGATCGCCGGTCGGTCTGTATGATCGGTATGGTCCAGATAATCAGTAATCAACGCTTAGCTTGGACACTTGGCTTTTAGCTCGGATACTTGGCGTATAGCCCTGATACTTGGCGTATAGCCCGGCCTGTAGGATCTGAATGAACGAGATAGGTCGGCGATCAGCCTGTATCATTGGCACGGCTCGGATATACTGTTCTAAGCTCAGCCCATGAGAAGATCGTGGGCATGGTATGCCGATCACGGGTCCAGGTGGGTCAGACGGATAATCATAGGTCGGATCATGGATCGGGCCTTATGAAAGTATAACTTCCATCTTGATAAATATGACAGTGATATAGATGTG
>JAULLF010000013.1:1839310-1849410 GCA_035668175.1 Sarracenia flava
CACAAATGAAGTGATAATGAGTATCAATATGCTTGGTTCTTCTTTGGTACTTGGGATCTCTTACATAAGCTATTGCAGTTGTGCTATCATAGTGAATCACAATAGCATCATCTAAATGTTCTATAGTGTTCATGCTTAGTAAGAATCACCTTAACCATATTGCTTCTTGAACAGCAACAGTACATGGCACATATCTTGACTCTATCATGGATAAAGAAACACATTGTTGCTTCTTACTACACCAAAAAATAGCTACTCCTCCAAGTATGAAGGCATAACCAGAAACGGATTTACAATTATCTCTATCAGCGGACCCATCTGCATCACTGTATTTGGCCAATCTAAGGGTGACACCTTGGTAGCATAATGCGAAGTCTGTAATCCCTTTCAAATATCGAAAAATCCTCTTAATAACTGTTCAATGAGCAGTGTCGGGATTACTTTGATATCGGCTAACCATACCAATAGCAAAACATATATTGGGTCGAGTACACATCGTAGCATATATTAGACTACTGACTGCACTTGCAGAGGGAACATTTGTCATTTATTTCTTCTTTTCCTCTATTTTAGGAGTTTGATCAATGCTAAGAATCTAAACCTTCTCCATTGAGTGCCAATAGGTTTAGAATAGTGCATACAAAACCGTTCCAAGATCCTTTTTATGTAAGTCTCTTGAGATAAACTAAGGAATCTTCTAGAACAATCTCTTGAGATCTTGATCCCAAACACATAATATACTTTACCCATATCCTTTATCTCAAATGTAGAGGGCAACCAATTTTGTGTGGAAACAATAAACTCCAAATTATTTCCAGCTAATAAAATATTGTCCACATATAATAAGCGAATTAGAAACTTATTCCTAATTCACTTGATATACAGGTCCTCTTCAATCATTAGTACTTGTCCATCGGGGAACTCAAAATTCCGATTCATCTTCTCCCTCAATTAGATGGTCAACCATAAATTCCATCACCACCCTTCATTTCACAGATTTCCTTGCGACATACCACATATCAAATTCTGCCAACATTAGCAGCAAATATGCTAACTTTCCAGTCAAGGCTAGTTTCTCGAATATATATTTGATGGGATCCATTCATGAAATCAAAATGACTTTGTAAGAAAGTATGTAGTGGCGTATCCCACACTAATGCCATCAAGTCTTTTCCAACGGCGTGTATTATAGCTCGTATTCTATCATTTTCTTACTCAGGTAGTAGACTGATCGCTCCACCTTGGCTTCATCTTCATGCATGAGTGTACATCTCATTACCATATCTATTACGAATAAGAACAAGATGAGGGGATTCACAAGTTTTGGTGGAGATAGCACCAGAGGCTTCTGTGGATACCGCCAGATAGCGTCGAATGCATCCTGACACTATTGATCCCATTAAGATTTGATTCCTTTCTTCAGTAATCGGAAGAGCTGCTTACGGGTGGTAGTCAGTTTAGCTATGAAGTGGCTGATAAACTGCACTTTTCTTAGGAAGCTTCTCACATCCTTCCCAATCGTAGATGAAGGCGTCTCAATGATAGCCTTAATCTTTGAAAAATCCACCTCGATTGCTTACTATGTGATCATGAATCCCAACATCTTTCCTATTATTACCCCATTTGCGCACTTTTGAGGATTCAAGCGAATTATGTACTTTTTTGACCCTTTTAAAGAATTTTCTCAATGTAGTTGGGTGCTCTTTCTTAGTATTAGATTTTACTATTGTATCATCCACATAGACTTTCACCTCCTTATGGATCATGTCACGTCATCTAGTAGGTTTCTTCGGCATTTTTCAATCCAAAGGGCATGACCTTATAGCGGTAAGTTCCCCAGGACATTGTGAAGATGGTCTTTTTCTAGTCCTTTGGTGCCATCAAGATCTAGTTGTATTCTGATAAACCATTCATAAAGGATGGGGCCGTATTTCTGCCAATATTGTCTACAAACACAGTAGTGTGAGGGAGAGAAAATTCACCCTTAGGGTTTGTCCATTTTAGATCTCGAAAATCAACGCAAGCCCCAATCTTTCCATCTTTATTTGGTACGAACACGATATTGGTGACCCACTTTGAATATTCAAGGACGGTGAAAAACGGACGTTGATCTACTTAGTCACTTCTTCTTTGATTTTCAGGGCCCAATCCGATTTTGTCCTTCATAGTTTTTGCTTGCCAAGTTTGGCGTCGGGATAGAGAGGGATCTGATACTGTACAATTTATGAGTCAATATTGACATATCCTCATTGAAGCATGTGAAGACATCTATAAATTCTTATAATAGATTAGTTAGTTGTTCACATTCTTCAAAGGACAATCGTGAGTTGATTTGCACTATCTATGATTTTTCTTCATTATTAAATGTTACGAATATAGTTTCTTCCATTACGGGTTTAGCATACATATTTTCTTCTCTTTTGATTGAAAATTTTATTTCCTAAGGAATATCCCATTCAAGATATTTTACATTTTTCAGAATCTAAACAAAATATAGAATGCATAGCAAAGTAAACGAAAGCTTAATTCATTTCATTGAAAGTGAGAAAGGTTATAGACTCTAATTCAAACTCAACAGGGCTCGAGACGCTAATCTATGCATTCCGAGTGAACTCACTAATGATAAACCTACAAACAGTTACAGGTGCAACAGACTAGCCAAACTCGTCTTCAAACTCCCCTATTACATTTTTCAAAACAAGAGACTCAAAAGATAGGCTCTCATGGTTTCTTCTGCTAGCATTCATGACAAGCGTCATGAAAACCTTTGGCTCTTTAGCACTCAACATCATTAGGTCTTCATTTTCGTCTTCCCCTATAGGAATTCAGGCCATCCCTTCATTGAAGAAAGAGCTCAAATCCCATTGCTACAAATTATTGGGCCAGTCTTTCTGTGTATCCCCGAGAAGTGCTGCCATATGTGCTTCTTTCTCATTGCCTACCCCCGATAACTAATGGTTAAAGATAACCTCCATTCTTGAGAGTATTTGACTTGTCTTTTCATCTATCCATGCTCAGGGAATCCACAGTAGGGGCAATCGTTCCCTTCTATGATGAAACGACTATTGAGAGTGGGGCCATATGTCCCAAGCTTTGGTTCTTCTGATCTAAGCTCATATCCTAGCCCATATCTAGCATTTGGGAGGAGTCAATATCAGCACATGTACCCTTAAAGAAAGACATTCCTTTCATCATTTGGACCACCTTGGGATTCACGTAACTATTTTCTTAGTTCATGATCGTCTGGATGGCCCTAGTCTCATACAACTATGGCCTTCCTAGTAGTAGATTGAAAGAAGATGGAATGTCGAGAACATAAAACTCCATTTCCTTCTCTAGTGGCTTGACTGTTATAGCAAAGGTGACTACCCCTAAGACGCTCCTCTGAGTGTTGCCATAAGCACGGACTCCTTGGGCACATGGTGCAAAATCTTGACTCTTCAGCCTCAAATAGTAGGTAATGCGTAGAGGGCATACGTTGGGTGCATATCTATTGTCCACAAAAAAGCAAGTACCCATTTGCCCAAACATTTCATCATCATGTGCAACGGCTTATTGTGTGATGTCCCCTCTGGGGGTAGGTCCTTGTGACTAAAAGCAATGATACTTGGTTGATTTTTTGGCATTATCATTCCTATCAATTGGTTGGGGGTAATGTTGATGCGGATATCAACCTAATCCAAAGCCTTTAGAATGGCTTCTCTTTATTTGGGCGAGGCAACCAACAGTCCCCAAATAATGATGTTTGCTTAGAATTTCTTTAGCTACTTAAGGACCACATCATTGTCCTCTTCACTCTTCTTTCATCGTAGTTACTCAGTCTCTTCTGCTCCCTTACTAGTTTGCCCCTTCTCGATGTAGGTTAGCTTGAAATACCTACTGCTCTTTATTAGGTGCTTTATCTTTATTTGCACGAGGCAACCAATAGTCCCCAAATAATGATGTTTGCTTAGACTTTCTTTAGCTACTTAAGGACCACATCATTGTCCTCTTCACTCTTCTTTCATCCTAGTTTCTCGATCTCTTATGCTCCCTTACTAGTTTGCCCCTTCTCGATGTTGGTTAGCTTGAAATGCCTACTGCTCTTTATTAGGTGCTTTAGCTTATCCCCAATCTCCTAGAACCCATCAAATTGATCATAGAATTGGCATGATACCTCGGTTGATAGTTATGTGTCTTCGCAAGACTTTCAAAAGTCACTTGCTTCCTCGTTACTTGAAAAGTCTAATGCTCCTTACTCTTCCCAGAAGTTGAGTTCTGCCATCATAGTCTATTTCTTACTTACTCCTCTAATTTCCCAAAAATCATTCTCAATGAGCATCAACTATTGGTCAGCCCAGTATTCTACCCACAGATCTTTGCTTGATTCTGGTGCATCTCTGCCCATCCAAAACGCTCCACTTTATTGATGATAGCCTCTTCTTCGAGCTAGTGGGATGGAGAAAGGCTATCTGGAGTGTCATTGGACTCTAAAGGTTGTAATAATATTCTGACATGCCAATGTCCTTCAAAGTCTGGCTATATTTCGCGGCATTTTAGAGGTGAAAACTTGGTTTCTCATTGTTTACTTCTATATAAGTCTCTTGGCCGATTATGTCCCAATGGTGAAAATCAAATCCAACATTTAGCCCATTGCCTATTTCTCTTATTTCTCCAAATTCTCTGAACCCTTCAAAATCTTATAAATCCTCTTCTTCCATGTAAATGAGCTAATCCGATCTTAGAGAAGATAGGGACGGTTCATCAGATAGAGGTGTTGTTGGCTTTGGTTCGTATTTTAGAGTGATATAAATTGAGAGGTCAGGCGTAATCTTAGAAGAATCAGATGATCTTACTTAGGGTAAAATGCCCTAGCCTTTTTTAAGACTTTCTTACCCTCTTGGGTTTTTTCAATGCTTGCTGGATTCTTTTCGATTGTCCTCTCTTATTCTTAGTTTCTAGCTATCATACCAATAACTCTTTCATTATGTTGTATTGTGCTACTGCCCTAGAGAATCGAGATGTCCAACCTTGTTGTTATCTCATACTCCCCTGAATCTATGAGAGGGTTCCACTACTCAAAATCCTCCCATAACTATTCGACTTCCTCATTTGCCTCTACCTTAGTAAGGAATGCACCGTCAAGCTTATACATAATAAACATGATAAGACTCACGCCGAAACCGTGCTCTATCAGGTCATCCATAAATTCTCACAATTTTTCGATCATGTTGATATTAGGAAAGTGAGGCAACTCCATTACTGACTCTAGCTCACTTGGTGGCATTGTAGGGGCCTGACCCATTCTAATTTCGGATTTTTATTGTGAATTAAAAATTCGATCTTAAATCGGGCCTGGCTATTCGAAGTTAGTGTTTTGGAACCACTGGATTATTATTTTAGGGTGTCGGGTCAAGTCTTGGAAGTTTTGGAAGTAGTTTGGGTCTCACTTCAGAAATCCTTCTAACAGGCCAAACAAGCTAGGGTTCGTTCGAGCGACCTCATAGCGCTCTAGCGGTGTTCACTCGAGCGAACTTATAGTGTTCGAGAGGATGTTGCAGAATAGCAAATCTGTTTAAGTCGCGAAATCGGGATTTTGAGGATTATTTTCATATAACACTTTCTGATATCCATCAAGGGCGGCTGGAGACGAAGCTAGGGCTTTGTGATGGGCTTATCTACCTTGATTTGAGGCTCGAATCGATAAGTTCTTGATGATTTCTCTTAGAAAATACGATATGCATATTGTATTTTTGATTTTAACCTAAACCTTAACTCATTTTAGGTTGTGGCCACGGAAGAGTAGACTGGGTTGGATGCACTCCCCGCCACCATTGACGCGGGACTTCTGGACATATCTTTCTTTATTTGATTCATTTGTTAGTAGATTGAAGAATAAGTCTTGTTAATCTTTAAAGTATTGACTATCCTTTTATTTGATTTAATAAACTTATAAGGCCATACTACTTTTCATCATTTATTGTCTGCATTTCCGAGGAACGTGGATAATTGGATACGGTAAGACGATTTACAATAAAGTGGATATTCTTATTCTCTTTTAAAGCTTTGATGGGTTGATTGTACTTATCATGTTTTGCGTCGGCATAGTTGATGTTGTATTAGAAGATCGGAAGTTAAAGATGAATGTGTTATCACCTAACTTATATTTTCTCCACCTTTTGTAAACTTAATTTTTTCTCAAATCTCCATAATTTGGGATGGGCGGAAGTAAGTGGATAGTTTTACACTTTTAGAACATTTTATTCATTTGGTTATAAAGGTCCATGTGTGACTTTGAGTAGAAATTGTCGAATGGTATAGTAGATTTGTGCCTGCAGTAGTTTGCAGGAATTCAATTTTTTATATGTCCGCTCTAGCGAAGGGAATTTCGCTTGAGTGGAGTCCGCTCTAGTGGAGGGGGAGTCGCTCAAGCGCTCTCCCTGTAGCCGGGCGGTGAAGGTTCTCTGTTTTAAACTTTAATCAAATTCCTTTTTTACAAATCCTTGAATTCAACTTACCTTCTTGGGGTTTCCTCTTGAGTATAACATTTAACAAAAAAAAAGGGTTTGAAGATATAATAAACTAGATTAGGAACGAAGGATTTTATAAAGATAGAGGGTTGTGGCTTTAATTAATTAAAAGTATATTTTAATTAATTTACGAATGTCAGGGCGTGAAAGTTTGGTATCTGAGCATGGTTCAAAAACTTGGAACCATAAGAAGGGGTGTGGTAAATTGTGAGGGTTGACTTGTATGTTGCATTCTCATTTTATGTGTGCTTGCATGCTTCAGATATGATATGAATTATGTGCGCATGTGTTTACTTGTGGGTATGGAGGTAAGGTTCTGAGGGTGCTATTTCTTGCTTCGGCGTCCGAGTTACTGGTTTCGGGTTCCATTTAGAAGGACACTTAGCTAACGCCTATTCTACTTGGAAATCTAGACGAGTTATTCAGATTGAGATACCATTCTAAAGAATCTCCTCGGTATGTGATGATGCAGTGTTGTATTATTATTATTGTAGATAGCCATTGTTTAGAAGCCCTTGTTTTGGGAACTATAGTTAACTTATCGGGGAAGATGAGGTATGTTAAGAAGTTTTTTTATCTGACCTGCAGTATCTTTTACCTCTTGTTGTAGTTAATTGATGGCACAAACACGAGAGATAGGTCGCGGTTGAGGCTGCCCTAGGAGTGGGATTCCTGAGACCCAGAACACAACACCACATGACCATGAGGTCCAACAGGCAGTTCCGTAGGCCCCAGTGGTACATGACACCATGCCACGGATACTTGTGGGTAGAGTAGGCGCATTCCAGGAAGTGCTTGCCGCTGCCAAGTTGTTAGCAGTAGCTCTGGGAAGGAATATTCCGGCAACAAAGGCAGCACCGGTTCCGGTACCAGTGCCCATGCCAGCACCAGCACCCGATCCGAGGGCAACTAAGGCAACACGGGATTTTCTGAGGATGAATACCATGATGTTCAGTGGCGAGCCAAATCCAAAGGCAGCCACTACGTGGTTGAGGAGAGCTAACAAGATTTTCGACACTCTCGGCATCACAGATAGTGAATTGAAGGCAAGGGGGCTACTTATCAGTTGTATGATGATGCAGAGGAGTGGTGGGAGTTCACAAAAACCACTATAGCTGGTACGTGGGAAGCTTTTTCTGAGGTATTTTTGGAAAAGTACATCCCTACGTCGTCGAAGACAGGATATCGTGAAGAGTTCATGACCCTTACTCAGGGTACCTTGTCAGTAATCCAGTACGAGGCCAAGTTCACCAGTTTGTTGACCTACACTCCAAAGATGGTCTCCACTGAAGAGTTAAAGACCAGACATTTTGAGAGGGGCTTGCGCCCCACCATCAGGAACCGAGTGGTCGCATTGATGTTACATTCATATACTCAGTTGGTCAAGACTGTAATTACTGTGGAAAATACTTTAGCAGAAGACAGGAAGAGTGGGGATGGATGGCCACCAAAGCCAGTAGGAGGAACTCAGTCGGCTGGTCAACAATCCAGGAACAGGAAATTCGGAGGAGGTCAATCTTTCGCCTTAGGATCACATTTCCAGAAGACGCGTTCAGCTGCATTAGTAGGGAATACCAACCCTAACAACGAACTCTGCTTTGTTTGTGGTCAATCGGGGCAAAGGATGCGAGAGTGTCATCAGTGGTTAGCTTTGGCTTGTTGTCATTGTGGACAGCAAGGTCATATAAAGTGGGAGTGTCCTCAGCTTCAGGCAGCGCAAGGGGCACATAACACATCACAAGGTCATTAGACACAGGCTTGAAAAGGGCCAGTGCAGCCCCAACAGCAGGCTAGAGGACATGAACCAAGAAGCGGAGGGGGAAACAGTTCTGCCCAATCCGGGAAACCGCCAATGGGGGGCAATCAGGGGAGAGTATATGCATTAGAAGGACCGGGTCCGGCACCTGGGACACCAGAAGCATTATCAGTACAGGCGGTGCCGTCAATTGTAGATTCGACCTCCGGACCATCTATTATCAGAGGTAAATTTCTAGTTTACCAATTGTCTGAACGAGTACTTGTGGACACGGGAGCATCCCATTCTTTCATAGCAAATACATTTGTAGCATCTTTGGGCTTGGAGGTGGGGAAGTTAGATCATGCATTACATGTAGATACTCCAACTTGGGTAACTGCCATGGTTAGTCAGATATGTAGAGCCTGCTAACTACTCTCACCCTTGATGGGGATCAGCCCCTACACCCCGATCTCCCTCCGATTGTTTGTGAGTTTTTAGATATCCTTCCATCTGAGTTATCAGTACTACCGCTACGATGGGTGGTGGATTTTGCGATAGAGTTGATACCAGGGACCTGCCCTATTTCTATGCCTTCCTGTCGGTTCGCTCTGGCCGAGCTGGCCGAGTTGAAGGTCCGGATACAGGAGTTGGAGGATAAGGGTTTCATTCGACCAAGTGTGTCACTGTGGGGTGCACCGGCCCTATTTGTGAAAAAGAAGGATGAGTCACTTCACTTGTGCATCGACTACCACAAGCTTAATCAGGGGACAGTGAAGAATAAGTATCAAATGCCCCACATTGAGGATCTACTTGACCAGTTGAAGGGGCCTACGTGCTTTTCGAATATAGACTTAAGGTCGAGGTAGCACCAGATCAGGGTAAGGGAAAAGGATATCCAGAAAATGGCCTTCCGTACATGGTATGGACATTATGAGTTTATGGTTATGCCCTTCAGTTTGACCAACGCACCGACCACTATCATGGATTTGATGAACCGCATCTTTCGGCTATATCTTGATCAGCTTGTGGTGGTTTTTGTAGATGATATTCTCATCTACTCCTCATATGAGGAAGCACACGAGGAGCATTTACGAATCTCCCTACAGTTGTCGCGGGATCACAAACTCTAAGCAAAATTTGATGTGTGAATTTTGGCTTTCCGACGTTAAATTCCTGGGGCAAGTGGCGTCTAGTGAGGGAGTAGCGGTGGATCCAGTAAAGATTGAGGCAATGATGAATTCGGAGCGGCCCAAGCTAGTATTTGAGATACAGAGTTTTCTGGGCCTCGCCGGTTACTACCGTTGATTCGTTAGTGATTTCTCTCGGCATGCTTCGTCGATGACATGCCTTACACATAAGGGTGTCAGATTTGTGTGGGATGACAGTTGTGAAGCAGCGTTTAAAGAATTGAAGAAGAGGCTGACCAGTGCACCTATCTTGGTTATACTGGAGGGAGGAGTCGGGTATGTAGTATATTGTGACACATCTCAGGAAGGCCTCAGTTGTGTGCTGATGCAGTCAGAAAAAGTAGTAGCGTAAGAGTCCCGACAACTGAATGTCCATAAGAAGAATTACCCAACTCATGACTTGGAGTTAGCGGCATTTGTCTTCGCCCTGAAGACATGGAGACACTACCTTTACGTGGAGAGGTTTGAAGTGTATTCTAACCATAAGAGTCTAAAGTACCTTTTCACATAGAAGGACTTGAATCTGAGATAAAGAAGATGGATGGAATTTCATAGTGACTATGATTTTGGCCTCCAGTACCATCCAGGTAAAGCCAATGTTGTGGCTGACGCCTTAAGCCGAAAATCATTAAGCAAGCTTATCAGTATAGCGGTATGGGAGTGGAA